>VNKC01003150.1:0-278155 GCA_008042775.1 Drosophila pectinifera
TATATAAATATATAAATATATATTTAAAATTATAGAATTGTATATAAAACGAAGATCTCAAAGGTCTGCTTTTCCTACTTGAAATATAAGGCACATAATGTTGCCAGAAGCAGTATTTTTATTATATCTTTGAATCTGATCTTTATATAGATATCAATTTATTTTTTTTTAAGCTGTTATAAAAGTGGGCTCAATTTATTTTTTACATTTTAATTACAGCTACAACAGTTACTGCTTGGTTTGAAAGTTAATATAATAATAAAAATTCTGTGTGTTATTGCTACAGGATAAAATATATATAAGATATATTTCCCAAAATAAAAACATGTATAAAAGAGCAGCATTGAAAATTTTGATAGCTTGTGATCATCTATAATCATATCTTTCGTCTATTCTTAAGCTAATTACAGAATTTAAAAAAAAAATAAATAAATAAGTAATAAACAATTACTTTTAGTATTTTTTTATTGAATTAATTTTTAATTACTATTAAATTGAATAAAAAATAAGTAATAGTAATAAGTAAATGCTACACAAAGAAAAGGAATTCCTTGTAAAGGGTATCTCAAGGTGTCATAGTCTAGTTTACGCGTGCAGCCTGCACTTTTTGCAATGGTTTTCCATATTCTTGCCAATAGTGGCGGCTACTGTTGTTGCTTTTGACCTCATTCCGTCCCACACCGCTCTTAGCCGCCGCCTTGAGCGTGCTTTGTTTTAGCTGTGAACATGCAACATTTGCGCTGTGGGCGGGATGGGTTGGAATTTATTAGGGGGTGGCTGCCTGTCCGGGGGAGTTTCTTTTGGGGGTTGTTGTTGGCCAATTCAATGCCAAAGCAATTGGCCAAGGCTGGTCGGGATTTACTACAGGTACTAACAGGTACCTGCTGGGGTTATTGTCACTTATGTTGCTTTTTTCTGTCGCTTTGTTGTTACCTTAGTGTTATGGGATCGTGTGGGGCTGTCATTGAAGGTCAGTGTTCATATAGTATTGGTATAGGAAAGGGCTCGGAAAGGGTTCAGTTCCCAAAGGAAGGCTTAGTAATTGAGTGTTTATCTAAGCGAACTTATAATTTTTTATGAAATCTAATTTGAATATGCCTTTGGGAATATTTAGTATGCAAAATAAATAAGGAGCGTAGTATTACTCGGAGTCAGAGTTGTATATAAGTGTATATTATTATATATCTTTATATAACGGAACAGATATATTAATCACACAGAGATATATTCTTTCATTTGTGTTGAAAAACAGACATACATTCAAAGTTGTAATCAAATAAATTATAGTTTAATACCTACGAAATAGCAATTAGAGAAGAGCTTCTCTTTTCAACACTTATAAATGTAATAAATGTTATATTTTTTCCCCCTTTTTTTGCTAAATACACTTATAAAGTTGTACAGTTTTTTAGAGATGCTTTAAATGCAATCATCTTCTATATATGTATGTCTCTATATCTGTTTGCCAACTAATTAAAGTCGTCGCGTCTGAGGGGAGGGGCCAGGCTGACGGTGAGAAAATTGTCAGTGAGTCACATTAAACAAACTAATTGTGTGTTAGCCAGTGTCTGTGTAATTTGTGCAAAATTAGCATGTCTAACAATAACAACAATAGTGCTGCGATCGTCTTGCTGGTGTTCTGTCCCCTGTCCCCTGTTTATTTGCACAATTAGCTCTGGGTGGGGCCCTGCGGTCTCACAGACTCCGCAGAGCTCCGATGGAAGCTGGAGATGATTAATTCCCTTTGAGGTTCGGTCGGTGCATTTCCAACTCTTCTACAAAATTAGTTACTGTTGCTGAGCAAATAACAAACTGGTTTTAGTTTAGCTCTTTTTTCTTTTAATTTGGGTTACTGTTTAATTACATTTATCAGAATTTCCGAAAAATGTCGTTTGGATTGCGAGGTGGTGCAAACACAGGTGCTGCTAATGATTGGGGTTAGCTTTTGAGTTATTTGTAGCGACACTAAAATGCACAAACAGAATTTGAAAATATTTTCCACGCGCGCTAAACAGTTTTCTAGGTTTTCAATTCGGGTTTTTCCAACTGCGCCTTGGAGCGGAAACTGGGTTTTCGAAACGCTCTGAAACCGACGACACGCCAACGACAACTGTTGTAACCCGAGAGCCCAGAGCCGAAACCAAGCCGAGGCCCAAAGCCCGCCAAACAAGCCCCAGCCACAGCCCAAGAGTGAAGAGAAACGAGCGCACGAAAGAGAGTTTTAGTCACTCGAAGAGAGCAAATTGCCCGCTCTGTTGTCAAATGCTAAGCAAATATTGAATAATTTTACGGCGACACACAAGACAACACCTGCAAGTCACGCACGTAAGTAATGAATTAATTTCGAGTTTTGTTTAAACTAGAGCTGGAAATAAACTGAAATTAAATATTTCTCGATCAAGTTCAACACTGACAGTGCATAGTGGGAAGCGACTGTGTCTTGGATATATGCTAAATACCTGTATTCATGTTAGTGGAGACCTAAACCGAACTCAGGGAAATTTAAAGAAGTAAGCAAAAAAAAAAGGAAAATCCCAAGGGATTATTTTTGAAATTTTACTCTTAAATATCTAAGTTGAACAGTTTAATGGGACACGACTGTAGAAGAAATATATGAAATTTCCCTTAAATAGTGGAGATTTGAACCACTAAAAGTAATATAATATAATTAATAAAATGTAATGTAAATAATTAAGTCGCAGAACATCTAGTTTTAATTTTTAAAATATTAAATACTAATTATTAATAAATTATTTAATTTTTCTACTCAAAATAAAATATGTCACGACTGCAGTTAAACGGCTTAAGTAGTCATTAATTACCAAATTACACGTAAACTGCCTTAGTAAAGACACTTCTTCTCAAGTGGGCTTACGGGTAATTCAGCACACTGGGATTTTTAGTGGAGTCATGAATCATCAAAATAAAATGACTAAGATACTAGGCAGGTACTGTGAAAACTAAGGGAAATGTTGTCAGCAGTCTTGTCAGCGGAATAAGTCCCAGGAATTTACATGAATAGCTTATACTCGAACCAGTCATCGATGCCCTTACTGTTTATATTTTAGAATAAATATTTAAGACCCATAAAACACAAAAAAGGCACTGTAAATTTTGTTTTTAACTTTTGATTTCTTATAATTTCAATTCATTTCACTTGAATATTAGTTCTCTCTTTTAACAAAAAATATTCACAGATGTAGAGATGAAATAAAAACTTAGGCGTAGTATAAACACTTGAATAAATACAATTAAAATTATGCTGTACACAGAAAAAGAGTGACAATTTGCAAGACTATATACAGAGGAAGTAAAAGTGTGCAAGAACTCGGTTAATATCAAAACACAAAACTTAAACACAGTCTTTCAAAAACAATTGCTGCTACTTATGGTCTAGCTACTAACAATAACTAAAAGAAGGGGCGGTCACTAGTTAATTATTAAACAAATATAACCTCCGTACATATGTACATACAGAACTACACATCCAGTCAGCATAAATATGTAAGAGTGTATTGATTGCGTTCAGTTAATTGCTTTAGGTTGCTTCACAGGACTAGGCTGCTGCTGATGCTGGGCTCATCAAGGATGCATACGGGACACGTAGGATTCTACTCGTATTTTACACTACTTCACTTAGTGGTTCAGTTCCTAGCTATTTTAACGCCCGAGGCTAGGCAATGTTTGGGACAGTCGCGGTCATCAGAAAACCCGATCGCTGAGCCGCAAGCTGAGCGGGGTCTTGGGGGCCAGCAGGAACTCGAACTCCGTTTCCAGGGGCTTCACGAAGCTCACCTCGAAGGCCAGGACCATCTGAAAGGAGTGCTCGTGAGTTCAGTTCTGTGGTCTCAGCCAACTCCCACTTACCTTGGCCAGCAGTAGGACCACCTCCATCTCCACAAACCGCTTGCCCGGACACGTCCGCCGACCAACCCCGAAGGGCACCACAATGCTGGCACTGTCCACGTTGACCGTGAAGTTCCCCGTGCCCGGATCGATCCAGCGCTCCGGGGAGAACCTCTGGGCCTCCTGGAAGTTGCTGTCCTTGTGGCAGGCAATCATATTCTGGCAGAGCACTACGGTCTGGGGAATGAATTAATTATGTATAAAAGCTTACTGGAAAGTTACAGCAGAATTATCATAAATTAAAGTTTAACTTGCTGAAATTTAAATGGATTGCTTTACAACATAGATGGGCACCAAATGTCAAAATTGGAGCTCAATATCATTTTTGTACGAGTTTTTAACATTTTTAAAGATAACGTAAGGAGCTCTGGGAGCCTTAAGAGTCACTGCGTGCCCATCTCTGCTTCAAGTCGCAGTTACTACACTCACACTTCTATTTTGTGATGAAATAATTAATATAATTATAATATTTAGGGTGTGCTTGGAACAGTTTATCACGCAAATGCTATAATAATCTATATATGCTATATAATCATAACTTTAAAATATTCTTTAGCAAACAGAAATCCCAAAGAATTGTTTTGTTTATTAGTTTTTAACAACTAAAATTAAGATCTTAATGTGTGATACTGTAACTCACCCCGGCATTCAGCGAGTAGCCCGACAGCTCCATATCCTCCTCCAAGATCCTGGCCAGACAGAAGGCCGTGGGCCGCAGTCTGTAGGACTCCTGTATGCAGGCCTTTGTGTACGTGGCATTTGTGAGGGCATCCTGCAGGATGTTCGTGTCCCGGTACTCGCAGAACTCGCTCAGGATGCGAGGCATGGCCTCGGAGTCGCCAGTGACGGAGCTCAGCACGAACAGCAAGGTGTTGGCTAACTGAAAATGAAACCAATCGGTTGCAGAAATCTCTAAGATATGGCATATCCCATCCAACACCCACCGTTTCGATGCCCGCAGCAATGAAGTCTATAATGGCCGACTTCTTGTCCCTAATGTCCAGATCCTTGAGCTCGAGGATGTTAAGGAAGACACTGCGCAGGCCGGCCGCCTCCTCGTCCTCGCAGGCCGCCGACTTCTTGTGCTCCTCCAGCTCGTGATCGATGATCTCGGAGATCACACTGGAGTTGTGGGGCGATACGGGTTAGATTCGGGTAAGAGAATGGGGGCCCCAGACAGGTGTGTGTACCTACTCATAGATCAAGTCCTCGGCCCGGGCGAACTCCCTGTAGGTCTTGGTGGGGAAGTACTTCCACAGGCCCAGTCCGTAGTAGGAGTCCCTCTGCGAGATGAACAGCTGCTTGACGGCCGCCGCCAGCTGGCTGATCTTCTGCGGCTGCTTGGTGTCCACCGCCAGGAAGCCCATCCTGCGGCCCAGCATCAAAGTGCAGACGGCCTCGAGTCCCATTAGGTTGGCCAGCTCCTCGAAGTTGGGCACCACCAGGCTCTGCGGATCCCTTCGGGACCTCAGGAGCTCTATGAAGTCGTCGCAGACCGCGTTCAGGGCGGGCAGGAAGTTCTGCAGAATCCTTGGCGAGGTGATGCTCGAGGTCAGCGAGGATCTGAGGCGCTGCCACATCGGACCCTGCTCGTTCACGATGCCCACACTCGCATAGCGGTCTGGCCGGGACTGGCGGTACATCACAATGATCTCGGTGGGCGGCCGGAAGGGGTACTTGCTCGGGTACTTCAGCACCTTCTCCAGGTCGTCGCGGTTGTACAGGTGCACAATGGGCACATTCGAGGGCATCACCTCCAGCACTATGTCGCCGTATTGTCTGTTGAGGTCTAACGGATAATTCAGTTTATTGTTTATTTCCAGTTTCTTGTTTATATTTGGTTTCTAGTCTATTTATTTATTTCTTACTTACACTCCTGGGAAGATTGTCTTACCTGCGTAGACCTCGTGCAGCTTGGTCATCTTGTAGCGCCTGAAGAACACCAGAAATATCCACTTGGTGCCCAGGAAGGGTATCCTCTGGGGACCGGGTATGTCCCAGATGCCGCGGCGCCGCCTCCTCGGCTCGATCGGTGCGGCATGGTAGCAGTCCTCCAGCGGCGTATCCTTGAGCAGGGGACGCAGGTAGATCTCGGCCAGCTTCTGACGGTGGAGAGCACAGTAGCAGCCGAGTACCAGTGCCAGGGCCAGCAACAGTATCACGGCCATTACCATGGGGGCGCTGCAATGGAATTGGCTCGCTTAATCTTGGAACACTTGGAACACAGTTGGAACTTGGGCTTATGCTATGCTAATTGTCCCCCCAGCAGTTCTAGGCCTTTAATTGAAGTCTGGCCTTTCGTTTCGATACGCTTTCGGCCCGATGCCAAGCAACCGGTCGACTAATTTATATTTGGCTTTATATAGCTTTTCGGGCCAAGCCCAACCGATGGCTGATCATCGATTTTGCATTATAATTGCCAACAGGCGAGCGATAACCACACTTTGTTCTCGGTTCTCGATTCTTGGCTATTCTGCAAGCCAAAAGAAACAAGCTTTATGAGTTTCCTCACACCCAGATAAGATAAAGGCCTCAGCCAGCGCAGGTGTGATAAAGTTCAAGGTTAATAGCCGAAAAATGTGTGTAATGAATGTGTCGCGAATTTCGCAACTTTGCTAAAGTCTATAAAATATACAGTTTATAGAGGGGTTGGCTTAGAAGTCTGGCATAAACAATAAGCCCGAAATTCTTGTGGCTGTAAAAATAGACCATAGCTGGGAAGAAAAAGGAATAAGTTTAAAAAACAAATTAAGGTAGAAATTGTAAAGAATTTTATATTATTATTACCGTTCCTAAGTTACCACATTTCTCCGTAAATTTATATATTATCATTGGAGTTCAAAATATATTTTTAAACTAATTAAAATTGCTTAAGTGTGAAGATATTTGGTCAGTAAATAAAATAGAACCTAAGTTATCACAATTCTCAATAAATTAATGTATTATCATTGGAGTTGGAAATATATTTTTAAGCAAATTTAATAGGTTTAAATGTGAAGATATAAAACAATACTAGTAACAGTAATTAAATAAGATTATAGACCCAATTTAATAGATTTTAAGTTATAAGAAACTCTAATAAGGCTCTATATAAATTAATGTATTATCATGGGAGTTTAAAGTATAATTAAATTAGTTGAAATGTGAAGATATTTGGACAATACTAGTAACAGTAAATTAAATAGAACCTAAGTTATCACATAACTCAATATATAAATATATTATCATAGTAGTAGAAAATATATTTCTAAGCAAATTTAATAGGTTTAAATGTGAAGATATAGAACACTACTAGTAACAGTAATTAAATTATATTATAAAGCCAATTTAATATATTTTTAAATTATAAGAAACTCTAATACAGCGCATCTTCTCAGACACCTGATCTGGTCCTACCTTAACCTGAACTATTTTATGCCCTAAATCAAGTCAGAATTATGGCCCTATTCTTCCTACTTTCTTCCCAGAAATTCAAGGCGAAGGTAAACGCGATCAGAATGTGTTTTTCTTATTGGGTTTTTATTCTATTCTACTCGAAAAAGGGTATAGAAATTAGAGAGGCAAAGGGTCCCCCCTTTCCTATTAGACCTATTAGAGTTAGGAGACCTTTTTTTCTATTTTCCTATTGCCAACCGGATATAAAAAGAAACTAAACAAATACGCGGGAAACCAATGTATAGCTCGAGGGGGTACCTGCTCGCGGTGATTAATGAATATAAAAATGAATGAGAGCCACGGCTAGATGATCGATTCTAATATTTGTGTTAGCCAAATACGTGGAAAGAAACCTCACGGTGACTTTGGGCTACCGAAAAGTGGTTAGTATTTGCAAGAGAGGCAGATAAGAAGCCAGGTAACTGATGGCTTTATGTCTTTATCTACGTGACGCGCTCACACATGGCTTTTGGGCGGGAAAGGAGTGGCTATTGTGGACTATTAATGCAAATTCGAGAGCGATAGGCCTGTGCAAAAATAGAGAAATATAGAAATATAGAAATAGAGAAATAGAGAACGCAGTACGCAGAACGAAGAAAATAAACTGGAAATACAAATCATAGACATCTGCGCCGAGCACTTCCTTCTTGGGGGCCTAATCACTTCCTCATCTCATCATGAGATCGCTTCTCAGCGCGACGCGTGCGCCGTTCTTTGCGCTTCTCACTTTTCCAACGTGGTTAGAACAACAAAGCCGCAAACTCGCTTTTTAATAAGAATTCTTGCGAATTCCCTTCCCCTCTCTCTCTGGCTAACTCCTCTCTGATTAATATGCAGATGGGTCCGCCAGCGCGACTCGCCAGCTCAGCTCCACTCCACTCCACTCCATTCTCATCGTTAGAGTTGCGTTAGAAGCGGCGAGGTTGGAGGAAGCAGCTGGCCAAAACCGGCTTGGAAACCAGCTACCAGCTCCAGGCCAAAAGAAGAAGGAGAAGAAAGCACCCAGCGGTGGGTAGAAAGCATATTATGTAACCGATTATTATGTAAAGCGAGAATCGATGGGAAAGTTCTTTCTCGTATTTTTTCGTCTTCTGTTGTCTTTCTCCCCGCTCTGTTTTGATCTTGGAATTTCACAATACCTGCCCGTCATTTCTCCAGGTTCCCCTAATTAGGTTAAGACGCAAATAAAATTTCGATTTTGTTCGTTTCATTTCTTTCTCTCTTACGCCGACTATTCTGGGGTTCTGCAGTCATTAACTTGGCTTTTTGTTTACCACAACACAAGATGACACAACAGAAAACAAAGTTTATGGCGTTATCGAATCGGTATCTGATTTTGGTCACCAGAAGACTTCGAATAAACACATGTTGTCTATGGCCAAAGAAAGTGCTTGTAGTATTTGGGGGGATAAGGTGTTTTCTCTATGAACCCACAGTTAAAGGCTTTACTTTGGAGATTGAGGAAGGTTTTTTAATGAATTTATCAACAATATAATGTACATTTTAATTTTTTTAAATGATTTTAAGATGTTTCCAGCTATGGTTTGGGTCATATCCATGGCTTTTTTGTTTTAAATATAGTTAAATATAGTTAAATAGTATTTGGGGGGATAAGGTGCTTCCTCTATGAATACGAAGTTAAACGCTTTACTTTGGAGATTGAGGAAGGTTTTTTAATGAATTTATCAACAATATAATGTACTGTGTGTAATGTAATTTGAATTTTTCTAAATGATTTCAAGATGTTTCCAGCTATGGTTTGGGTAATTTTCATTGCTTTTTTGTTTTAAATATAGTTAAATATAGTTAAAAAGTAGTTGGGGGATAAGGTGTTTCCTCTATGAATACGAAGTTAAAGACTTTACTTTGGAGATTGAGGAAGGTTTTTAGTGAATTTATCAACAATACATTTGAATTTTTCTAAATAATTAGATGTTTCCAGCTATGGCTTGGGTAATTTCCACTGCTTTTTTGTTTTAAATATAGTTAAATAGTTAGATTATCAGATTATGTCTTGATGGTCTTTAAAATGTTTCTATTTCTTAGTTTTACTATGATTATTAAACATTTCTACAAAGGCAGAGACTCCTTTGAATTTTCGGAATACTTTCCATTATTTTAAAAGGTTATTTCCTTGGAATTGAAATACAGTTAAATAGTTAG
Organism: Drosophila pectinifera; assembly: GCA_008042775.1. Lineage (NCBI taxonomy): Eukaryota > Metazoa > Arthropoda > Insecta > Diptera > Drosophilidae > Drosophila > Drosophila pectinifera. The sequence goes on from VNKC01003150.1 coordinate 9,505, forward strand.
ATTATCAATTTATCTCTTGAAGATCTCTAAAATGTTCCTATTACTTACTTTTACTATGTTTATTAAATATTTCTACAGAAACAGAGGTGGGTTCACTTAAGACTCCTTTGAATTTTCGGAATACTTTCCATAATTTTAAAAGGTTACTTCATTTTTCTATATAGTAAGCCTAGATTTATTCATTAGACTCCTGACTTACGTTCTTTCACTTTTCTTTAGCCAAGCCAACTTCTAATGCCTTTCTAACATACGCGGCCAGCTTTTGAGCCAAAGTTGGTTCTCTGCGGCTTCTAGAATGGAAAGCAAGTTTGGTTGTTGGTTGGAAAGAGGCTTTTTGCAAGAGAATAAAAAATGCCAGCAACAACAACAAGTGCGGCAAAACGGCAAAAATCTAATGAGAAAATTTCTCTATTTCTATTTGCGAGGCTTACTTTGTCGCTCGGCGGTGGCACGTCGTTGGCCGTACATTGAACCTGGCTAAAGCCAAAGTCAAGATAATGGGATACACGGAGAATAATATATAATGTTATAATATTCAATAAATAAAGAAATCAAAAATATTGAATGTTTCTTAAAAGAAAAATATAAGAATAAAGCTATGCATTTGTTAAAAGAGAGATCCCACATAATTTTATTTCATACCTTTACGACTTTTCTCTTTTTTTAAATATTTGTTTTCTTTATATTTTATTTATTACTATTTCAATATTTAATTGACCTAATAGAGAATTCCTTTAAAGGAGTGAACTGGTCTTAATAAATTTAATAAAAATATGTAAAGCAAAGTTTGGTCTTAAAAATGTTAACTAATTTCCTATGATTATGATAATGATTCCTGGATATAGTTCATTTGTATATTATTTAGGAGTAAATAAATAAATATTCATTAATATAACATTTAAGATGTCTGAGACTTCCTATGACTTTTGAATAATGATAATGATTCCTGGGTATAGTTCGTTTGTTTATTATTTAGGTGTAAATAAATAAATATTTAAAAATATAACAATGTATGTTTTGATCTCCCTGCTTATTTCTCCCTGTGCAGGCCACTCTCTGTTAACTCTTTCGTGCGAGTATTTGTTATTTTTTTGGCAAGAGCAGGAGACGTTGGCGGGAACAGCTGACCGAGGAAAGAAATTGTTAAGCCAAGTTTCCCGTTTGTCGACAGTGGCCGTGACCATGAGCCATAAGCCAGCATATCGCGGCCGATATCTCGGCGGTCGGCGGTCGGCGGTCGGCGTTCGGCGATCGGGCTGCGGCGTGCACTCTATATATGTTCGTGTATATATAGTGACATAATCTGCTGATGTCGGGGCTCCGGATTGCGAATCGCGGATCGCGCCAAGCGTTTGAGCTGAGCTCGGGTCTTCTGTAACTGCGCAGCGGCCCAAACGGTGGGTTCTCGATTCGGTTCGATTTGCATAAATGTGAAAAATGTGCCAATAAAAATGGCCACGAATAAAAACCGAATTAAGAATCACTCGGCATATATTCATTAATATATATACAGAAATGTGTGTAAGTTCTGACGAAAACACAAACTTGTTTATTTTGCAAAAAGTTTGGTAAAATTTATTTCAGTTTTCCGATTTTGTGGCCTGCCGTCGCCTGGTTTTTTCTTCTTTATTTTTTTGCAACGTTAGCAGACTTAGTCGCACTTACGTTTAATTATAATGTTAATGCCGTTCTCCTTCTAGCCCTTATTTCCTGTGCCTTTTGGACAGCCTGTCGCCAAAAAAGGCAGAATATCTTGGCTTATTTTCGGCTCAACACCCAGGTTTTATTCTTGATGTCTCAGCAAATCGAAACCCAATCGAAAGAGGAAGGTGAAATATGATCGCGGAACAATGTCGCGGAATTCGCTTGGAGTTTCGGGAAAAAGAGGGATATTTATATAACATTCGAACAATCTGAGAGGGCGTGCGACTGGACACAGTAGAACCAGGCCAATGAAAAGTGAAAAACAAGTACTTAACCTTTTAAGAGAAATTTCAGTCCTTAATCTCAGTTATTTAAAATATTTAAAGCATAATAAAACAGTCAGCTTTTAATGAAAAATAAATACATTGCAAGCTAAATGTAGGAACACTTACATAAATAATATAGCATTGCTGGAGACTTAAATAAAATATATTTAGTTAAAAATACAAATTACAAATTTTTATATTTATAAAAAATGGCATGGAATATTATTTATCAAAACCAATTATAACATTTATTTTGAGCTCTTGAATTGTGCCATAGGGAATTTTTTAACTTTTATAAACATCCTTGTAGGGAATTTTTCAACTTTTATAAACTTCCTTGCAGGGAATTTTGCAACTTTTATAAACTTCCCCATAAAGTGCAGCACCTTGCAGTTTATTTTAATTAAAATTAAAAAATATAAAAACAAACCCTTAAGCCACTGTTCCCAAAAACCCAACCCAGACTCAAATGCATCATCATCGACATCGACCCCAAAATAATTATAATCTGTCGGTCAATGCACGTTGCATTCGCAGTTTGTGCCAAACAAAAAGGCAAAAAACAAAACAAAAATTCAAATAAAAACGTAATCGACTGACATTCACTTGGGGAGAGGTATTTTATGAATTTACAATCCGTTTTTTTTCCCAAACCAGATGAAATAACAACAAAACGCAGCGGCTCCAGCTGATGGCGGGTTTTTGTTGCTTTTACGATGATAATGAACTTGAGGCTCTCTCACATAATTGATAACAAAGAAAATCATCAAAAAATTATTATTATTATTTCTTATTGCGTTACACTTGAAAACGCTCGTGCTCGCTGATAAATATGAAATAATAATGGGGGAAAAATTAATAAATAAATAAACGGAGCCCCGAGTCAGCCGTGAGTAGAGTTGGGCCGAGAGAGAGGAGAACTGGAGCTGAGAGGCTAATTGCAATTTAATGCGTTTGTTTGCCGAAGTATAACACGATTTACTTTCCAAGATATATACACACGCACACACACCCGTGTGTATATCTTAATACATATATTTTTTGAAGTTCGATTCGGTGTTATTTTAATCATATTGCATTTTATGATTAACTACGGAGCGCCGATGCCGCTGCGCTTGTGTAAATATTTAATAAATTCACTTGATATTCCGTGGAAACGATGATGTGGATTTGAAGAGACTGTCACAAACAAGGAATTTAGAACGAAGTCGGTAAAAAAAGATCTAGATTTTTAGTTCATAGTATTTATTCTGGAAATATAGTTAATGCAAATTAAACAGCGTGTTTAAAAAGATTATTCCTAGCCTTATGATCAACAAAAGGAATATTATTAAAATAGGAACTCGATTTTTAATTGGATATTCTTTTAATGCTTAATGATGTTATAACAAAAATTAACTAAGGTGGATTTAAGTAAAAGTTGCAAATATTTATGTTAAGAACCTCTTTTACAGTAGAAATGCTTTAGCAACATAATTTTCTAATAGGTTACACCTTAAATTTAAGCATTATAAAAACTTCTTTACCAAGTAAACAATTTATATTTACCCCTTCAATCCGCACTTACCGCTTTAAGGTGTTCTCTTTTTAGATCCAATAACTTATATCCTTATACCGGCTAGGTCCGACTTGTAGGCATTTTTAATTGCACTGCATCTCGAATGCTTGGCTTATCACTTATTAACTTGAATTTAGAACATTGCAAATATTTTGAAAATATTTTGACATCACTCTTGGTTGCTCTATTGCACATTAATGGATTGTTGTTATTTAAAGCTTTTGTTGGCATTCCACTCAACCTTTAATCGTAGTTTCTGGTGCGGTGGGGAAGACACAATAGAAACTTCTAATCACAGACAGCCATTGCACTTTTGGACTCTGCTGTTTACTTTGATCAATCATAATTGTTAGTTAATATATTAATCGTTGCAATAAGCGATCAGGAACACTCCTTGCAGACCGAGCAGTATCCCGTATCCCAGAACCCAATTTCGATCCCGATCCCGATTCCGATTCCGATCCCGATCCCAATCCGACTTAGGCGCGATCTCCAATCTCCGATCACCGAGAGAGCTCCTCCACGATCCCTGTCTTGCGTCACTTGGTTGCGACAACTGCGACGCTTAGTCAAAGACTGAATATGAATGGGGGAAATTCTGAGCTGAGCCGAGCCGAGCCCAACGCAGGCACTCACACTAGTACCCACCAGCACTCGGCACTCGCACACCGTCGCACTTCCCGAACCCAAAAACCATCGCGATTGCGATCGGGCGCTCACGACGTGCGAGGTGATTTAATAGAGAACCGATCCCAATACCGAACCCGAACCCGAACCGAGCCACCAACCACGCAACAAGTGCCAGTGGTAGTGCCTGTGCCTCCACCGATCGGTCCACCCATCCATCCATCCATCGAATCGATCGATCGATCGATCTGCTGCCGATCTCGAACCGATCTCGGGACCAGCTGTTCGAATCCGTTTGCGGTGAGTAAGGTTCTTCGTGCCTGCTGCTCCCGCTCGCCGGGTTCCCCTGGCGTTCTTCTCTGTGTGAGAGATTTACAGTCGAACTTCCCTAACTCGGACACTCGGCCATATGGCACGTTTTGAGTTTGGACAACATAACTGTGACAGCATTTGGGAGATATTAAAAAATATATTTGAAAGGTGCTTAAAATTAAATTTTAATTCAATAAGTTAAAGCTTTCTTGTAGCTAAGATTTATGTACTAGACTTCTAAGATTATTTTGAATTAACTCTCTATGAGAATGGTATTAAAATGAAGTAGGATTAGCAAAAAAGAGCACTAATTTTCTCCGGCTCTGAATTTAAACCTAATATAGCTTATAACGTCTTCCGAGTTTAATTTGTTCCCAAAATTTGGAGTTGCTTAAATTTAATGAAGTATAATATATAGATTTGAAATTAAAATTAACTGATGTATAATATATAGTTTAAAATATACTGCCCGCGATCTATGTCACAGAGGATCGACTGTCTTGATACCAATCACACTCGCTCTCTGTGTACACTTGCTCTCCCGTTTTAATTGTTTTTTGCTTTTATTTGATACAAAAATATGGTATTGCTTAAATTTAACTGATGCATAATATATATTTTAAAATAAACTTCTGGCAGTCTGAGCTACAGAGGATCGACTGTATTGATACCGATCACTATCGCTCTCTGTGTACATTTGCTCTCCAGATTTAATTTTGTTTTATTTTAATTTTAAAATTTGGAGTTGGTAATATATAAATGAAGTATGTAAAGTTTAAAATAAACTTTACGCGGTCTGAGCTACAGAGGATCGACTGTATTGATACCGATCACTCTCGCTCTCTGTGTACACTTGCTCTCCCATTTTAATATATTTTTTATTTAATTTGATACTAAACTTTGGAGTAGCTTAAATTTAACTGATGTATAATATAAAGTATAAAATAAACTTCCCGCAGTCTGAGCTACAGAGGATCGACTGTAATGATACCGATCACTCTCGCTCTCTGTGTACACTTGCTCTCCTGTTTTAATTTTTATTTATTTTAATTTGATTCCAAACTTTGGAGTAGCTTATTAAATTTAACTGATGTATAATATACAGTTTAAAATAAACTTCTCGCGGTCTGACTCACAGAGGATATACTGTATTGATACCGATCACTCTCGCTCTCTGTGTACACTTGCTCTCCCGATGCTTCCTCTTCCTCGTATTCCCCATGCCGCTGATAAGAACCCATGTGTGCGCGTAATCTCCGCTTCTTTCTTTTTTCGCCTATAGAATCTCAATGAAAGTTTGCCAAGAAACAATGCCTCAAGGCTTATTGAAATGTTTACTTCTGGCAAATTTATGCAACACATTACAGCAGCAACAACCACACGGCAGCTGTGCGTGCGAGTGTGTGTGTTTTGGAGAGCGGCGGATGGGGAGAGGAGGGGGCTCGCGTGAGTTCGTGTGTCAGCTTGGCGTGAGGTAGGTTGCACTCCATATAACATAGCGTATATAGAGTATAGTGCGATATAACTGGTTCGCCCAGGCGGCGGCGAGCGACTCTCGAGAACCGAAATCAGCTGTGCGACCGGCTGTCCGGATGTCGCGGCCGTCTGATCCAGCCGAGGCGACTTTGTTACAATGTTGCCACTGGCTGAGATTTATACAAGTACCTCGTGGAGCACTGGGGTATGCCGCATTGCTGGCAGTATGGCTGACAAGGCGAGGGGAGACGGGAGTGTTGTTAGAGCGGCTTAATTGTTTTTATTAAATATTTCTCACGCTTTCCCCCGGGCTCGTAAAGGCCTAGTCTTAATACTAATGACTTCTGACTGAGGAGGTTATGTTAGATTTTTATATATCTCTTTACATAACAAAATTCAACTCAATCGGACAATTAGTTTGGTCAAAATAAAGATTTAAGTAGCTCTGTACTCACTTGGAAAATGATCTAAGATTCTTTATAACTTATTCAGAGTATATGAATAATTTTTCTAAGCTTTATACCTTTTAACAAAATCTATGAGATTTATATAGCAACTAGATTTTACTTTAGGCTTAAAAACTGTTTTTGTGGACTTCGCCAGAAAGTATGCCATGTTTTTTAACTAACAAACTGCACATTCAAATATGGTCGTGGCATTCTTATATAGAATTAATGTTTTTTTTTAGTAATGGACATAGGGATAAATAATAATAATGGAATGGAATAAGCACTTGTTAAAGATAATCCCCAATATTAACAATTGGAATTTTTAACTAATAGTTATGAGTAACCTTTCCACCGCCAGGATATCCCTCAGTCCACATATTTCCTCTCTGAATGCAACAATCCTTCACATGCGTGTGCAGTGTGTGGGCAGGGACGTGGCCTGGTGAAGATCAAGGAGGGGACAGGAACACCAGAAGGGGCTGGAGCCGAGGCGATCGTGAGTGTCGCTCCAGTGTGCGCGCTAATTGCCTTGATTGAGTTTTAAATTAATGCGAATTAGAGTTGTGGACGTTGTTTTAAAGCCAAACAATGCGCATGTGTGCACGCTTGTCTGGATCGGTGGAGGATATTGTAGCAAGCAGGAAGATAGAGATAGACGTATCTCATTCACAACGATATGGAGGTTGTATATGGAGCGATCGGTTGTTTATCAAGAAATGGGGCAGGAAATGCCGCATATAAAGTGAGTTTATACAAAGTCTTCTTAAGGTCTTATTCAAAACATAGTTATAATACTAGGTAATAGTTTTAGAAACAAATAATAATGGCTTTGTCTAGGAAAAATAAAATATACCTGTGCCATTATTTATTTATTTATTTACTTTTTCAAATAGCTCTAATTATGGTGTCATAGTTTATGACTTATTTTATAAATATTAATTTTCAGAAAACCCATTGACTTAAAAGCAGTAATTTTAGGTGGAAATGTTACAACCTAATGCATTACTACAATTTATTTAATAGTATTTTTCTCTACAGCTTCTAGTAAATATAGATTACCCAATGTTAATACCTCTAAAAATAATAACATTTAAAAAAAAGGGGAAAGCTATTCAGCTTACATCATTGGCTGTTCTAAAGGTAAACTGTTCTCTTTTTTTGTTATATTTAAATAAATTAAACAATCATTTAAGATATGTAATTACTTTACATAGCAACTCATATTTAAATATAAAAAATTAATAGAGAACTTCAAAGATTTGTATAAGTAAGTAATACTTATACTTTATAGAAAATTAAATCCTGTCAAAAAGATCTTTATATATTTACACACGTATATCATTACCTACATTACCTTCTGTCAATCCAATTCCCCATCGCCATTTTCAGGTCCTCTGGCATCCTGACGACTCTTATTATCTTGTAGATACTTATCTAGCCTACCCTCAGCTGTCACATTAGATACGATTCCCGCGCATCTTCATCTCTGGTCGGGGGATGAATGCTTATCCTGTCGATCAGTGGAGATACAAATCGAATTTCTAAGCAATTGCCCGAATGACTGACTGAGTGGCTGAGTGACTGACTGAGTGACTGAATGACTGAATGAGTGACTGAGTGGGCATGGGCTTTGCATTACTAATTAGCTGCCCAGTTGCGGCTGCCGTGAGGCTCGGCTCAGTTGATCCCACAATTATGCCAGGCCAGATACCAGCAGACTGCCCCTGTTACGCGTACTACTCCTTCGTGTTGGCCGCTCGGTCGGTCGGTCGGTCGGTCAGTCAATCATCAAAAGGTATAAAAACAAAAGGCAGCGTTGTAAATGCTTCTTTTCAATTAGCTTCACACAGCCACAAGGGGCAGCAACAACAATCACAACACGAAGCCTTTTCCCAAGCGAACAGGTTTTTCACGCGACGACAACAATGTTGATGATCACGATAATGACGACCTGATCGCGATGATGAAGTGATGCACAGAGAAAAAGTACAAGTCTTGGCGTTAGAAGATTCTATAGGAATGCCTAAGATTCGGACTAAATCAGATTCAGGAGAGAAATTACAAATCACTTCCCAAAATGCCTAAAAGTAGACTCTAAAATATTAAGACTAACATGAATCTACTAATAAGAAATATGAGGTTATCAAAATATATTAATTATTTTGATTTTCCAGGCTCTATAAAAATATTACAGAAATAAGTTGGCATTACTTAATTAAATATTGTTTTTATTACAAAGTTAACTGAGACAATTTTCCTCTGTGTAAAAAAGGAAGCACACGAAGCTATTCAACTTGTTTTGAATTTTCAATATACGTTTAAGTTTTCCTTTGCTTATTTTGTGTGTTTGGGTTCTTTTCTTGTTTATATTGTTGCTTCAACTTTATTCACTGTCATTGATCGATTTTTGGTGTCTTTGGATTTTCTTAGTGCCGAGGCAAAGTTGTTTTCCTTTCAACGCGCCCGCCGCGACTTTCTGGCTCGCTTCATTTTATGAAACTAAAGCCCACAGCTCCGGGGATCCGACTCTGCCACAATTTGTGGCAGGGCCCAGGCTCTGACAAGTGCCGTGGAGCTGAGCCGCCGGCCGAGCCGAGCTCTCCAGCTCAGAGCCAGCTCACGGCTCACAGCTCCCTTAACATTTAATGAGCATTAACAAGCTGCACTTAAATGCAATAACAACAACAACCCGGTGGGGAGGGGGTAGAACAGCAGCAACAACAATTGATAACAAGTAAGAATACTCCAAGCGAGGCTTCATCTTGGAGTAGCTTAAATGCTCTGCCAAAACTATAACTTCAGAAATATTCCTGAAATTCCAAAGCCTTCACCAGACACATACCTCTCTCTTAGAGGCAAATATGAAATATATTTTGTATATAAAAAGGAAATGAAATATATAAGAATGTAAGAAGAAAGGTGATCTCTGGCCCAGCACTACAGACGCCTGTCATATGGCCACTTGCCGGGCTGTAGGGTACAAGGAGCAGCGCCAACCAGAACAACACCGACACACACCGTTCACAATGGAAGCTCCACGCTGTCTGAGTGAGCGCACAAGTACAAGTGGCATCGTTGCCACAGTTGCCACAGTTGCCTCACTTGATTACCCCACGAGCTGCAAATTCATTTCTGCGCCGCCTTTCTTCGGTGCATCGGGGGGCGCAAGGTGAGGGCCTTGCAGCCGGAGAAGACAGCCTTCGGGTGCCTCTTGTGGTCAGTATTCCTTGGTTTTTATTTTTATTTTTTTTTTTTGCCGCCTGTGTTCCAGTTGCAAGCGGTAAAGTGACGCTGAGGGACGCATCTGCACACATAGTGACCCAATGATCTACAAAGGGCGCGGTCTTCCGAAAGATAACAAGTCAGACTGAGGCAGGGAGGGAGAACGGTACAGGGACGGGAGATGGATGAAATAAAAGTGAAAGCAATAGTATCATAGCTTAACGATCCTTACAATTATACTACGATATCTGGTTACTATCAATAAATTATAAATGATCTATTAACACCTTTAGCTTTAGTTCTTAGCAGAAAAATATGCAAGTATTTGAAGGACAGACTATAAAAGGCCTTTTAAGGCTTTAAGTATGACATAAAAAATCTAAAATAAAATCAATTTTATTAAATATAAATACAAATAATTTGTGGTACTTTTTTTCTCCCTGTACACATGCTCCCTTTGCCCCTTACCCTCATGCTTCTCCTCCATTCATTTCCATTTATTATGGTTGGACAAACAGCCTGTCCTTGAACTTGACCCAGCAGCGGCTGTGGCAGCCAAGACGATCTGCCCTTTATTGGCACAATCTTTCCTTATGCTCTCTCTTATTTGCTTTATCATGCCTTATAGTAACGAGTACTATACAAGTGCTCACTATAATTAATCAGTGGCCGCCGAGCCGAGTCTGAGTGGGATCTTCCAAGGGGGACCTCCGATCTCCAGCTGCTGTAATATATGTACAATGTTTACGCCCGATTCATTCACAGCTAGTTGGTTTTTTTGCGCATTAAACATTTTTTGTACAATCGACACCTTGCCTACAGATCGTTTTGCACTTAATGGCCTGATAAGACGCCGAAGTACGTCTTACATTTAATGAATTTTAATTGGACTTCGGAGCTTATCGTTTAATGAGTAACGGAAACGGCCAAGAGGGATCTGCGGGGCGATGATACGAATTTTTCGGCTATATATGGTGTCTACATGACTTTTTAATAGGTGTTAAAATGATTAAGATGGTATATATTTAAGAGTGATAGGCTCTAGACTGGTCAACAAATGAAATGTACTCCTAATTCTTTGTTTATTCTTCGCTGTAAATATAAATATACAACACTTTATTTATGTTTAAATTCTTTGTGATAGAATGCACCCAAATAAGTCACAATCAATTATGCATACGCACTGTTGGCCCGCCAAAGTTATCAACCATAAGACTCATGTGCGGGCCTGTGACGAAATTGTCATTTAAAAAAGCGACAATTGCAAAAACTGGCAACAAAAAAACTCAAATAACCCCAAAAAAACAAAACAGAATTAAAATAGCGCCACTGAAATTGTAGACAGAGAGACGGAGCGACGGACGAGCGTGGTTGCCAATAAGCGAAGGTAATACGAGATCTTATCGAAGTTTCCGCCTAGACATTCACCGAATATTTTGCAACCGTTTCTGATGACCTATGTGGGAAAGTCTGGGAAAGTTGAGCGATAGCCGTCGAGAAATGTGTCAACCGAGAGGGGGCAAAAAATATGTGAGTACATATGAGGAGCCCTCGACCATGCGATGCAGTCGCAGCAGCAATCAAAGCCAAAGTCATAGCCTAGGCCTCGTCTAGTCCGCAAATCGGGCAAATGGGGGAGATAGAGAGTTCCGGAAATGCATTATGCATCGAGTAAAACAGGGACAATAAAGTAGGCCCTAGAAAAATAGGGGGTCTGCTGGTTTATTAATTTAAAAGTATTAATAGAATTGTTGACAATATGACTGGCAAAATCGTGCGAGCGGATTGAAGCTGAGCACTCTAGTTTTCAGGGAGTTACAGGAGTACATAGATCCGTAAAGAGGGCTCCAATCTATTTCTGGTAAAAAAGCAATAAGGACTCAAAAGGAGAACTAGGATATTATAAGTAATTTATCTATGCTTCAGTTTATAGAACTGATTTTCTTACATTAAATTATACAGATAGATATTTCTTAAGCCTTTCTAAATCTGTGTTTTTGAATATTATTCTTCATATAAATATTGGTAAATATGTCTTCTATAACCTTTAGTACTTTAGTAATAGTAACTAAATTGGTAAAAGAAACAATAAGAAAAGGACTCACAAGAAGAACTTGGATGATATTATACCTAATTTATCTATGTTTCAATTTACAGAACTAATTTGTTTTCTTACATTAAAATATACAGATAGATATCTCTTAAGCCTTTCTAAATCTTAAATATTGAAGAAAATTGTGTTAGATGTATTTTTGAATATTATTCTTCAAATAAATATTGGTAAATATGTCTTCTATTAACTAAAGTTAAGTACCTTTAGTACTTTAGTAATAGTAACTAAAGTTAAGTTAAAGTTAGTTAATAGAACACATGTTTACTTGTACAATTTATTACTTTTCATTTGATGTCTTATTCTATAAACAATAATGAAAACTAAACCCATTTCAGGAGATTCAGCAGGAAATTATACAAAAAAATCTCTATTAAGTAAAATCCCATTAAACCATACTAAACAATTAATTTAAAAATATAAAGTTAATTTTAAATATATTTTATTTTAGCTTCAAGACTCACTCTGGCGCCATGGAAAGAGCACTGCGTTTGCTGGGCGAACTAACCCGATTTTCCACAGCAGCCTCAAGGTATGCACTTAATATTTTGCAGACCGAATTTTCCCTTATACAGGGTGACCGTCGGCTCAATAAGCTAGTGCTCACAATTTTCGACCCGATGCTGGGCACTTAATTTTTACAAATCTCAGCAACGACAACCGCAGGAATAAGAGTAAAACAAAATGTAATTAAACAATACCAACCGAGAGCAGCCATTATAACAAACAACCGCGACGTAAACAGCTGCGACAGTTTTCGACATTTCGGCATTACCGAGACCATTCGGGGGATATACCCCCTTAACACAATCCGCCCCTTACACCCCCGATGTCGGCCAGAGAGAACCACAAAATGCGTGTTTATTAATTAAGCGCATTTGTTTTCATTAAACAAACGTTTTAATTGAGCATGAAAGTTGGCGCCGTCGAAATAAGCGCGACAAGGCAATAGACGTGGCCATAAAAACAACAAGCCGGGCGAACCCTTTAACCCGTTTAACCCATGCCACCCACCTGACGCACCCAAACAGCCGGAGAGACAGACCTACATAATAATTAATTTCGTTGTATTTTAATGGATTTGCGTTTGGTAGACACAAGGAAAGGCAGTGGAAATCCCAAAGTGCTCACTGCGTGATTGATGAAAGCCTTTCCCAAGGATAATAATTATTTGGAGAGGTAAGAGAGGGCCAAGAAATATTACAAAGAGTATTAAATAATAAAGAAACATTTTAGGAATCTAAAAAAATTAAGGAATCTTACTTTGGGATAAAAATGTGGTAAGTAAAATGCTTAGGCCTCCATGGAACTATACCAGACTTCAAAAATTAATGTTATATAAAATTAATATACAACTTTTTCAATTAAATTGAGAGACCGTGACTTATAGGTCTAAGAAAAATATTATTATTTTTAAATAATAAAGAAAACATTTTAGAAATCTAAATAAAGTTAGCAATCTTTAATTGAGATAAAAATGTGGTAAGTAAAATGGTTCGGCATCCAAGGAACTATACCTGACTTCAAAAATTAATGTTATATAAAATGAATACACAACTTTTTCAATTAAATTGAGAGACTGTGACTTTTGGGGCAAGGAAAATTAAAAAAAAAAATTAAAATAATAAAGAAAACATTTTAGAAATCTAAATAAATTAAGCAACCTTTAATTATGATAGAAATGTGTTAAGTATAATTATTCGACATCCTTGGATTTATTCTTGACTTCAGTAATTAATTTTATACACACCACTTCTTTTAATTAATTTAAGATAGTGTATATTTTAGAACCATATTTATTAAGATTAATATATTCCTAAAAAAGAGCCTTACTTACTTTAAATTTCCAACACATCCGTCAGAGGAGAATACTCCACAGAGCGACTAACCCATTTTTGTTCGTCCGCTTCATGGCTCACTTTATATTGCCATTCATCCTGGAGCCTCTGACCCGTCCCCGGTTTCAACGAGTCCATTGGGTGCAATTAAAATTCGGCCTCGAAATTATTATTATTGCTTATGAAAAACACTTTTCCGCCAAGGCACCAACAGCAAGGCAAGAACTCTGGCTCGTCCCAGCCCCCCGGCCGGAAGCTTGGCCAAAACTTTTTGGCCACGACTCGGAACTCGTTGGGATGTTTTTAAAAGCACTTTATACGCCAGCCACACGCTGCATGATATAGATATAGATTAGACAGCCAGCCCCTTCCCCGTCCCCCCGTCCCCGCCCACGGTTCCTGTGATTATTTTTCATAAACTTGGCAAATGTTTTGGGAAATCCATTTAGCGAGCGAAGGCAGCCGCATTACTTTATCTCTATCTGAGGCCATCAGGATTATGATTTGTGCCCGGGCGTGGATACTCGAATTGCGCGGACTGAGTGAGTTATGGCGTCCATACTATACTCAATTTAGTTATATATATATGTGGCTGTGAATTATGCCAAGTCAAGGAACTTGGAATAGTTGGCAAAGTTTCTTAGACCGCAAGTGCCGGAGCGGCAATGAAAGCCATTTGATAATGATATATGTGGGTTAATAGATAAGAGATACTGGCCGAGGGAGTGACTGCCTGGAGATTATAACTAATGCCGAACTTACCTGGCTGAAATCAATAAACAATAAGGCCGCATAAGCTGAAAAATATAACTATAGTGTCATCTTTGCATGTATTTTTCATAGAAAGAGAAGTGAGATTGAAAAGAAATAACATTTTAATAGTTTCTAAAAGTTTACCTAAGTCAGTGTGTTAATTTATCAACATTTAAAGCTTTAAGGATTAAAATTTATATTGTTTTTTAACGGAAATAAATTCTTATATTACTTATTTGTAAAGTTAAATGCATTTCAATTTGTATATATATTTATATATATTTTTTTGTAGGCTTATTTTGCGCAATTAAATTACAAATCTTTGTAAACTGTTGTAGGTTAAACATAAATCTAATATTTTAATGCTCTCATTTATAGTTTTTATTATCAATTAATTAAGGTGAATTCAAAGTCTATTATATATATTTATTTAATTGAAATTGTTCAGCTAAACCATAATATATATTATATTCCGGAGTTTTTAAGACCCTTAACTAAAGGGATGTTACCTGAAGAGAATGTTTATGATAACTCTTAAGGATTAAGAAAAAAAAGGCTTTTAAAAACCTAACATCATTAAATTGTGTCTTAATTATATAAACATAACTATAATTAAATATCGAATAAACTAAAGGAATCAAATTATGAAAATTATAATCCATTTTCTGCGTTTTCGAAGTGTGTAGTGTGTTTAGTGATTTTTTATTAAAGTTCTGTTTTTATTTGTTTGTGTTCCCCTTGTTTGCCATTTAACAAATTCAATTTGCGCCAGTGTGCGGTGGAAAGTCCTCTCACCTCGATTCCTACCCCCAATTTCTCCCTCTGCTTGTCATAAAAATATGCGACATTTCGTTTTTATCGCTTTTGAAAAACTTTATTCTTGGCTCTTTGGTGTTCAATTCCTCCTTCTTCTCTCCATTTGCTCATTCCTTTGATTTCGCCTTTCTCGTTCTCTTCTTTTTGTGATTTTTTTATTTTATTTACAATGGCAATTTTCTTTGTTTTAAACAAGCAGCGCATTGCTTTTTATTTGTGACGCTCGATTGGCGATTGGAAAGCGCCCGATTGGCTGCGATTTTCGGACAGTTTGCAGCGGTTGGGGTTGGACTATGGCACAGAAGGGTTTATTTTTAAGAAATTATAATAATTAAGAAAAATTATTAGTAAGTTTATAAGCAAAAAAAAATATCTTAAGTAGGTAATGGTAGATTCATAATACTTAATATTAAATATAAGCTACATAGCTTAAGCAAATTAAGCAAAATTAAACATGAAGAGTGGCTTAACTTGAATAAATTAAAATAAACAAATACAAACTGTAAAGTACTATTGTAAGTAACACCTTTTCCGCCAGGATACCAGTTATACCCACTGTACCTTGGCCCCACCCAACCAACACCAACCTAACATCATCAACAACATGGCTTGCCCCCTGCCTTCTCCTGCCTCCCATCACCCAAGTGGAGGGGAAAACAGCTTTTCCGCGTCGCCATAAAATGCAAGTGGTCAAGTGGAGGAGCTCAAAGGCGAAGATTCAAAGAGGAAATCACGAAATGAAAAACGAAGGAAAACAATTAAATGGCAGGAGCAGCAGCGGCAGCAAAACAAGCGAATAAACTTGGTAAAAATCGGCGGGCAAGTCCGGGGGAGGCAGTGCAAAAGCGGAAAATCGGAAGGGCGAAAACTGAATGCAGCATTTGCGACACGTCGAAAGGCGTCAGCGCCAATGGCAACTCAGTTTAATTGAAATCAAGTGGGAAGGAGGCTGTGGCGGGTGGGGCAGGCTGATTGCCGGGGTGGATTGCAAATCGAATTGAAACGCCGAAACGTATTCGAAAATCGACAGCAAACGTAATTGAAATTGCATGAGCAACAATGTGCGGTGGCCAAGGAAAGATGGTGGGGCTTGGTGGCGCGGGAGGCTGCTGGAAAACTGGGTGGAGTGGTGCTGCCAAATGGAGGAGAGCCAAGCCGGGGGACAGCCCCCAATCGGCCGCCGCTTGCTTACTTTACACATAAATTGGCAACAATGCGCCAGAAGTGGAGTGAAGTATTAACAAGAAAGTGGACGACAACATTACACTACGTTTAAATTAAAAAACTGAAAAAGCTAACATTTAGAATATACAAAATGGAAATGTTCAATTTTAAGTTTAAACTAAATATTTTTGAGTTCATGTTTGTGACATAAATATAAGCATACAAGTAAATAAAAACATAAAATAATAAATAAATAAACATAAATTAATTCTACATAGTGACGAAGAACACCGAGTGTGTGTAAATTACAAAATAATTATTAATTAGTTTCGTAATCTGGACTTAGCTGAAAAAAATGTAAGCCTTCTAATTAAAGAGCTTTGTTGAAGCAGTTTGCCGAATTAGAAACTAAATAATAAAAACTTTTTTATTTATTTTTGGTTAATATATGTATTATTCGTCACGAAATTGTATACCAGGAGTTTTAGGAGCATTCGTTATTTTTATCTTACCTTGTTAAGAAGTGTTTTTGTTTGAATATTAGCGTTCAACATTTTAGCAAGGAAATTAATCTAATAAAATTGTTTGACATTTTAATTTTAAAATTTAAATACAACTAACAGGTTGCTTTATATATTATTGATGCAAAAGAGTTATATAGAAGCAAAAATAATACTTTATTGTTACTATTTGGTTGACTAAATAAATAAATAACTATTTAATCATAAATAAATGCTATCTTTTAAATAAATAAAAAAAATATCTTGTAATTAAAGGAATAATACACCGAAAAGTTACAACAAAAAAAACCAAATAATTGATTTTTTTTAAGGTTTACTTTTATATAAAAAACTTTATTGAACCTCTTAGATTCATATATCCTGACTCATATAACTACAACTTCTACACTAAACCATTTGTTTAACATACAAAAATTAAATTAAATTTTAATTTCCCAAAAACAATTCATGGTCAAAGTTCTTCTCAAGTCAAAGTACCCCAATGCAATACTTGCCATTTTCCAATTTCATTCTGTTTACTTCTTTGACTTTTTATGGATTTCAATACGTTTCCCTGGGTAACAACCCCCACCAGCCGAGGAGGAAAATTTATGAGCCATGTTTAAGAAATGAAATCCGCAGCAGCTGCCAGTTTCTTAAACTGATTAACAGTTGGACAAAATTTTTGTTTAATTACTGCGGCAGAAAAACACACACATACCTACGTCTATGCATTTGGGCAGTCAGATAAATTTCCATTTCCATTCCAGTGATTCATGCAAAGATTTCAACTTGGCATAAGGCAGATTTTTGAACCAATTTGCAAATTGTTTTCTAAGCACACACACAGACCCGAAAGAGCTTGGGGATGGGAAAAAAGTGTCAGCAGAATAAGTGCTGACAATAAATAAAAATGGAAAATGATTGAAACATGTGTAGGGCATTTTCGATTTTTTGACATGCCATGCACGTTCTATGTGCCCAGCCTCCATCCCCATCTCCATTTCCGTTTCCGTCTCCATCTCCCTGACACTGTTTCCTGTACTCTTGGCGTGTGTCAATAGCCCGGAAATGTAAACAAATAAGAAAACAATCAGAGGCGACGTTTCTAACCTAACGTGAGTGCGCGCGAAAGTATGCTATAAAAAATATGATGAGTCTGCCAGAGAGACGAGCGCGATGGGTAAGAGGGGGCGGAGTGACACAGTATCGTGTGGAATAATATGATTGCACATAAAAATTGTTGCTAAAGAAGTGTTCACATTGTACTAAAATGAGGTTAAGGGGGAGAATAAAAAGCCTTGGCTTACATAATGCGTTATAAACACTTTTAAAAACAAAATAATACCAACTAGATTGTGAAGAGAAACTATTTATTTAACCAACCTTTAAATATGTCTATAGGGTGATTACTAAATGTTTATTTCTGCTTAAAAAATAAACTCTGCCTTTAATATATATTGATAACTTAATGTAGAGTATCTCAGATATTTTATAAAAATTTTTATTTATATATGTATTTATTATATATAAATAAATATAATTTATTATATTTATATTTATTATTAATAATATTTTAAGGATCAAAAGAACCATCTTGAAATTTTGCAATGCCTTTAAATTCATACTCTGAACTCCATTGATATTAATAACTTAATGCAGAATATCTCAGATATTTGTATATATTTTATGTATATATATATAAATAAATATTATTTATTATCTTTACATTTATTATTATATAAAATTTTAAGGATCAAATGAACCATCCTGAAATTTTGCAAAGCTTTTAAATTCATACTCTGAACTCCATTGATATTAATAACATAATTGATATTAATGAGTTAATGTATAATATCTCAGATAATATTTTAAGGATCAAAGGAACCATCTTGAAATTCTGCGAAGGCTTTAAATTAATACTTTGAACTCCATAGATTGATTTCCATTACAATAACTGGATGTATATATTTCTTGCATGTGCGTCCAGTGGCCAAGTTAACCCCTAGATTTCCTATCAATATCAATAAGCCGTATGGATGTCATTGAATGACAAGCCCAACTAATACCATATTGATTGCCTGACCAATAAAGGAGCCACCCCGGGGCAGGCAACTGCACCCACGGAGGCATTTGCACCACATAACTCGGCATCAGGCGGCACAACCTGCACATCCTGTTGAAGTATAAAAGGGTTTATGGCGTGTTTGCAAAAAGAGCACCGCAAATAATAAAAAAATAAATAAATATAAGAATGGCGTAGAGAAAGGAGAGAAACGAAATCCCGAACAAACATTAATTTGTAACGCACGTTTGGCCAATTTCGGTTTTACAATTTTGACCAACAAAAATGTACCCCAAGTGACCGCATAACGAGCGCAAATCAATTTGCCACGTTGATAAGCAACCCTCCAACGATGATAACCCTTTTTTCTCCCCCTTTCCTGTATCCCTCTGCCCCGTGGGCCCTCGGCTGTCATAGCCGGGGATTTATAGATATTAAATTAGACAGGATTTTAACACGCGCACGTAACTTTGACATACATCAACCCGACTTAACTTTGCAGCAAAAAAATTCTGAAAAAGGCGACGCAAGGCAAAAAACAATCTCAAACAATGCAAATTGTATGCCAAATGTTGAGATTTGTTTTGCTGACCGAACCAGAGTATAAAAGAAGTCGAATATATATAAAACACACACATGTGTGTGTCCCAGCTGTGCCTGTCCTGTCTTCGTCTCTCTCCTGCGGTTGCCCCAATTCCATTCCCGAATCGCATTATAATCATAATAATAATAATAACAGTAAGCAAAGATGACAGCAAATTTCAAATAGGTGTGAAATGAAAACTCTGTTGTGTATAGAGATTGGTCAGCAGTTGGTTTCCGGCTGGGGGCGTGGGGCTGGATTTGGGTTAAGAGTGGTACAAAGTCACAGATGTTATGTGGCCAATGGGAAATTCAAATTTGGAAAAGGATTATTGACCAAATATTGGCTGCGTTTCTGGGGGATGGCTTGGATTTTGGTTTAGACTGGTCAAGCCTCGAGATTGAGACTTCTGAGTGGTTGTGTTTGAATACGTTTGAATACGTTGCTTAAGGCAGTTGGTGTTCCACGAATTTAATCATTTATTACGGATTTATTACGGACTTTGATTGAGGCATGCCTTAGGTTGACTATGATTTCACATTACATCACATCTTTTATTAATAGGGTTTGTGGAAATTTTTAAGTAAATATGTAATTATAGCATTGTTAGTTTAAAGAGTCTTCTTATTCCTTTTTTTATATCTGCAAATATTTTACCTAGTTGGATCAAAAAATAGTATGTAATTTCTGTTTATGTTTAGTCTGAAACGAAATGTAAGTTGAGATAATTTCAAGAATTTTTAAAGAATATATTTAAAGAATTACTCATTTTTATTATTTTACTAAATTGTAAGAAATCAGGGATCAAAAAAAGCACTGAAATATGCAGTTATCTTTAATTCATAACAAAAGTAAAAATGTGTTTAAGTTCTACTTAGCTAAATGTATTAATTTAATTGTGAGTCGATCAAAATTATGAATCTTTAAAGGAATTAGCTTAAGCACTTTTTATGATTATCCTACCTTAACCTTCTATTATTATTGAGATCTTATATATTTACTGAATTTAAATAAATTAGCTTAGGCACTTTATATAATAATCCCTTTTACTGCTTTTATTAGTTAGGTCCATTATATTACCTATATTTTTTATAGTTTTATTCCAAAGCCTATTAAATCCCTCAACACTTTTTAAAATGTATACAATATATTCATTGTATATCTGTCTTTTTGGGAAATTTATAATGGCTACCTTGAAACATGGAGCAATATAATCATATAGATTCGAGCTGCCCCAAAAGCAAACTCCACATACAGTTTAATGAACTGTGAGTGCGGGGCAGTCCCTTCCGAGATCACCATTCCCGCCCGTCCATAAACCCCAATCCACGACATTAGCCATGGCTATTTACTTTTCTGTTCGCTGCTGACGAGCTCAGACTTTTTAGGGCCAACATGTGAAAGAAAATAAAAATCTCACAAATTATTTATTAATTACCCCGGCACAACCTCGGTTGATTCGAGTTACTCTAAGGCTGTGGACCGAGAGTTAAAGCCAAACTGTAGGCCCCAGAAGTAGTATTTTCAATTCTCAGCTTATTGCTATTGTAAATTGTAATTTCTTCTCCCCTAACCTCTTTCGGTTTTCTATCTTCTCTTCCCTTTTTTTGGCACAATAAAACAATAAATCAATCACAGTTAGGTCTGTGTCTTGTGTTTTGTTATCTTTAACCAAGTTTTTAGTGTCTCGCTAGATTTCTTGTTGAGGCTCAATTTTTAAGAGGCCTTGTAATAACACTGCACAAAAATCTGCGGTAATATATTTATTACTTTTCAATAATAAGTATTAAATAAACGCATTAATTTTACCGCGTCGAAGTTCATTTTGAATTGTATTAGATATACATTTGTTAAGTACCTATTTGTACTAGGAATTTGTATGTAAATTCAAAAAAAAATAATTAAAGCCGATATCTTCTTATATATTTTCTGTAACGAGTAAATTAGAGTTACGAGTACAAGTAACGAGTTAAATTTAATGAACATCTTGGGTTATTATGATTATAGTTTGCAATTTATATTTATATATTTTAAAAAACAAATTATAATTTATCCATAAAAATGCATGTAAAAATAATTATTAGTAGTATATAGTAAAATTCTTCGACGTAATATTTGACCATCCAATATTTGTTAGTGTACATTTTTTCCAATTTCCTTTTTGAGATCTGTTAAGTGCGATAAAAGAAAATTCCATGACATGTTTTCTGCCATGCATAAATTTATATTGAATTGTCTAGATCAAAGCAAAAGATGCGGGCTGCTTAGAAAAAATATGAATAGTGGAAAATGCGGTAAAAGGTGGGACTTTCTTTAGGGGATTTAAGGTTTTAGCAGTTAACTCTTTTATGGGCAGCAGCAAAGTCAATTAAATAGAGAACACAGTCGAAAATCAACAAGCTGTGGTGGAAAATGACGTAGTATTTTTTTTTTCGGGAAAACTCACTCAAGCGTTGAGTTTTCACTGTCTTACTCACACTCGCATGGATGCACTCATTCAACAATGGCGGCTTCAACGGCTAACGGTCAGTTTGCTCTCTCGCTCTTGTGGGTGTGGCTTCCGTCGATGGTTCCATTTTCCGTATCGTTCCTATAGCCGCTTACCGCTTCGACTGAGTAAATTAAAATTTTGTGTAGTTTATTATTAAATGAAGCGCATTTTTGTATTTGTATGTGGACCGTCTGATTGTCCGTCTGTCTGTCTTTCTGCCCGTGTGCCAGTGTGTGTGCGTTCGCATTGTGAGCAACAGCGGCATTTTTATATAGATAAACATAAAATAAATCGTGGGCCGTCGGTGGGTTAATAGTCCCCCCGGACGCGAACCCGCAGACATAAGGCACATAATAATATTAAAATGTTAATTAGCGTATTAATTCAGATCGGCGTTGAAAGAACAGAAAGGGGATACATAAACGCTTTTTTAGGGATATTTATTTTAAGGTACTCGAATTAGTTAAGTAAGTAAAAAATTATATACCCCAGAAATAAGATTGTTTCTTTAAAAATAATTCCCAATGGGGTATTCTGATAAAAATAAGTACTAATGTGATTAAAGCTACAACTTTCATGGCATTAATAATTATTGTAAAATCATGTATAAACATATATTGGTATTTGTAAAAGTACATTTTCCACATTTTAAAATAAATATATATATAAGGCAAGTGGCCTTTAAACACTACCATTCCCCTTCAATTATTTATTACAAAACCCCTCTTAACTAACAGCTCTTAATATTTAATAACCAATTTATACTCGCCACATTTCAATTTTCCCCTTTACATTTATTACTCTCATTTATTGCCAGCACAATTTTAATTATTTAAATGAATAAAGCCAAGGAAAAAAGCAGCAGAGCTCGTTCTCAATATTTATAGCTTTTTAAACAAATAAACAGAGTTCGCAGCTCGCTGGCAAAAGGCCACCCACAAAATCCGAACGAAAAGCAGGAGAAACTCACGGAAAACCCATGAAAATGCACTCAGCCGCAGAGCGAGAGGGATAGCGAGAGGGGGGGTGGCGAGGGCGAGAAAGAGACAGCCAGTGCCGGGATCAGTGGCGTTTCAGTCCCAGGCTCCAATCCGAATCCGAAATAGTTGATTTTAATGATGTACATAATAAAATTCCCATTCGTTTTGTGCCAATGCCACTGTTCCCCGTCTGCATTCCGCGTTCACACTGCTTGCGGAACACTCCGGTGGCTAGAGAGTGAGAGAGCGATGCTCTGATTTACTCACCAGAGAGTGCGAGCAGGTCAGTCGCCCATGCAGCCACCTCGCTCGCACTCACACACTCACAACCAGCGCTGATGCGAGGGGTTGAAACGATTGAAACGGTGACCAGATTGTGCGACTGAGTCAATTTCGAAATCAGTCGCCTGCTTGGCCAGTCAGTCGAAATTTTCTCGTAGGCCTAAACACACGCGGGTCTTCAAGCCGACTTTTCCGGCGCTTTTCCAAGGGAAAACACCAAAACGAGAATCTGATCGGTGGATCTAAAAGTGTGGTTTTTTAAAGAAACCAAAAAGTTACGAACTGAACGTGAAACGCTATCGGTAATCGTTTTCGGGAAGTGAGCTTCTGATCTTGTGATCTTTGCCTTTTTAAGCTTATTTCGCTTAATTATACTAAACTCAAAAACATAAATATATAATAAGTGATTTTGGAAAGTATGCTACAGTGCAAGCATTAACGTTCAAGACTCAAAAGTGCCAATGAACTCTAGGAATCAAGATGGAAAAATTATAATGCTAAAAAAATTCGTCTCAAGCTGCAAAGGATAATTCGAAACATCTGAAAATAAATGAAAATTAAACACTTTAAATTCTTTGAAGGAGAATTTAAGGATTGTAAATAAGGAGGTCTTAAACGAAGTGATCTTGGAACCATATAAAGATCTATAAAGCAAGTTTAAAGATCAAAGAAAACAGAGAAAGGAAGTTGGAAAATATTCAAAGGCTAATATTAATAATTCGCAATATTCCGTAAAAGTATCAAATACCAAATACCACTAATATTAAACCAATATTAAAATTGGTCTGTAATAAATCATCAATCTATTTAAAGTTAATCTTGGCCAGATTGCCGCATTGGAAAAACTCAATAATTAAGATATATATAGATTATTCCCTTACCGATCCCAAGCTGGGTAGTCCATTCCTGAACACCACGCCGGCGGGTGGCAGCAGCAATCCCTCGCCCTCGCCCACCTCCACGCCTCCAGCGGCCTCCTTGGACGCCAAGGTGGCGGCCAAGCAGCTGGCCCAGAGCTTCCAGCTGTCCGCCAACTCGGCCTTTAACTTGGCCCTGCCGCCGAGCTTCTACAGACAGCAGTTACCGCAGCTCCAGCAGCAGATCCAGCTGCCGCAGCAGCTCCAGCTCCCGCAGCTCCAGCAGCAGCTCCAACAGCAGCTCCCGGAGTGCCTGGACTACAGCCACGACACACCGGAGATGGACCTCATCAATCCGTATATGAGACACCACAGCTTCGCGGCCGCCGCCCAGGGGAGTCCCCCGTCGGCGGCCCAGCGGCACCACTTGGCGGCGGCCATGAGCAACGGGTTCGCCGACGTCCATGCCCATGCGATGGCAGCGGCGGACTACCAGCAGCAGCTGGCCGACTATCACAGTGCCGCCGCCGCTGCGGCTGTGTATGCCAATAACAATAATAACAATAACAATAATAACAATAACAATAGTAGCAACAACAATAACAACAGTCCGCTGATGCTGCTGAAGGCGGCACATGGCAAGGACTCGGACTCACCGTCCACAACGCCGCCGCCGCTCGCCTCCTCCCGTCTCCACTCCGACTCCTCGCCATCGCCGCGCTACGAGCACAACTCCAGTCCCGGTGTGGACAGTGCCAAGTCGTATGCCCTGAGCCAGAGGAGCAGTGGAGGGGAGGATCCTGGCCAGAACAGCGAGTCGGCCAGTCCGCCGCCTCAGGCGACGGGTGACTTCAGTCCCGAGAATCTCAGCAGCCAGCGGGCCAAGTTCCAGCACCACCACGGCGTCAATCCGCTGGCCCTGCACCACAGCAGCAGTAACCACAGTGGGAATCCCGGCCACCACCACCTCCACCTCAGCAACAACAACAATAACAACAACAGCAGCAGCAGCATGGACCACAAGCTGCCACTGAGCTTCCTGGGTCCCCCGCTGGCCGCTCTCCACTCGATGACCACGGAAATGAAGGGCGGCCAGGGCGTCGGCGGTGTGGGTGCGCCGGGCAACGGGCTGTCCTACGGCCACAGTCCCAACTCCCATCTGATCAGCGATCGGGGCTCGGGGGGCAGCTCCTCGTCCTCCTCCGCCACGGCCGCCACCACGAACAGCCAGGGCGCCGCCAATCCGCACGGCATCGATACGATCCTGTCCAAACCGCCGCCGGTCACGTCGGCGGGCTTAAGTGCTTTAACAGGAGGTGAGTGATATAAACTTATTTTTATATAATTTATTTAGCACTTTAAGTATCAGTTTAAATAATTAAATTGTATTTAAAATTTTACGGGGGTGGCCCAAAAATCACTAGGGTTTTGAAATCACTTTAAAAGGTGTCTAAAAGTATGCAATAAAATGGTAGAGACTCGAAATACAAATTTTATTTTTATGACAATTCTTAGCATAGTTTTAAAAACCCTTTTAAGTAATTTCCAGTAATTTGTGCAGCGCCCCGATAAAAACTTATTTAAAGTGATTTCATTTCGCAAGCTTATAAAATAATAATTCTAAAACGATGTAAGAAAAATTATATTATACAATAAATTTAGAAAGGTTTCTTTATTCTTATATCGAAATTTTATATATTTTTAATTTGTTGATACTACTTATATAAATAACGATTTATTTCTAAATCTATGTAAAGGCTTTATAATCATTTCAATCATAAAGAGTTTGAGCTTAGAGCCACAAAAAAATCTTACAAAATCGCTCAACTAAACAATAACTTTATAAATTATATAATCTTTATAAAATCACCTATGTAAGGATCTCTTAACCCCTAACAATAGTAAGCTCCCAACCCCGAAAGCCCCATACAATTAACTCTCATGAAACCCAATTCAATTCACCAAATCGTTATGCAACATTAAAATATATATATATTTTATATACGTATCAATAGATAGCCTGCACACACAACTCGCCTAAAAAAAAACGCAAAATATTTTAAATGCTTCAAAAACTCGTTTCGCAAAGCAAACAAAAAATAAATAAAAGAGATACCCCGGCGAACAAAAACGAAAATAATGTGTGTGTTTTGTTTACGAATCCGGTTTGGCATGATTCCATATGATTCAATAAAGGCAATTCCAATTCCGACTCCCCAACTGCCAACTACCAACTACCAACCCATCAGCCGCCCCTTCTGCTGCTCGGTCATTATGCTCCCCCGAAAAACCCTTTTACCTAATCAGGCCAATTTCGGATATTGGGCACAGCGGTTTCTATGGCTATGATATCCAATTGCAAAATTACCACAAAACGTAATGAGATACGCGTTTTAACGTTAAATGTTGCAGCAATTAGTTGTCAAATTGTTTGTAATTAAATCAAAATGACACACGAAAAACGTGGGCAATCTACGGAGTTTACGGGGACGGAGTCGGGGTCTGGCTGTTTGTCGTTTCACTAAAATGATTTTGTTTTTTCTGCCTTTCGGTCTCCGGATTTTTCGACAGTTAAATGTGGACCAATTGTGAGCCATGACAAAGGGGGGACAGGGCGCTGACAATTTGCCATAACATTTTTAATTATTTTTAACGAGGGCGTTTATGTGATTTGATTCGTCAATTTTTTGTCTCCGTTCGGTCACCAAAAATGTTTCTCATTCTTTCTATGACAAATTATTTAATGGCTTTTAATTAATTCGAACAGAAATCCGCATTGTGTGTGTGGGTTCAGCATGAGTGGGCACAATATTTGGCCATCTGAGAACAAATTGGGCGAAAATCTCATGAAAGGGAAACAAACTTTTCAGAGGATTAGTTAATGGTCTGATAGTGATTATATAACTGATCATGAAGTGGAAGAACTCATGGTGACAATAATATTTGATAGAGTCTGTCAGGAATATATATATTTTTAATTTTATTGGGTCTTATAAAAAGGAGGAGCTCTTTAATTTATATTTTTACCAATATATTATTTAATATCAATAGCACAACATATATTATTGAGTTAAAGATGATTGTGACCTAAATTAAACTAAATCTAAATCTAAATCCATTTTAAAAGTGGAAACATTCTGATTCTTTCTCCTATTGACTTGATCAATTATTGTATATAACTATTATAATTATCATAATTAATTATTATAATTATTATATTTAATTATTATATTCCCATTTACTCCCTTCAGCTGGCATTCCCCGCTTCTCTATTGCCGCCGCCGCAGCGGGCATGGCCCAGTATCTGTCACAGAGCCAAGGGGCGCCCCTGAAGACCCATGCTGGCCACATCGTGGATCGCACGCACCTGTACTGGCCGGGACTGCAGGGATTGGTGGCCAATCCGATCGCGTGGCGCGAGCGACTCTCCAATACAAGTGAGTAGCAGGGGCACTGAAATATGCACACAGAAAAATATTAGGAAGATCTATTAAAAGCAGGGAATACAACAAGTGAATTTCAATACGAAAATCTTATGTTATTTTTTTATATTTGATTAGCATAGAAAAGAAAGAAATTAAATAGTAGCGAAACTGAGTTCACATTTACTACGTTTATGCAATGCTCTATGGATTATATGTATTCTATTACAATACATGTATTAAATACGTGAAATCAAAATAGCCCGTATTTATATATTAACAGATGGTATATCTGAAAAATAAGTATAGTCAATTGTCTATTAAACTAAGATCAGGTGGTAGCGTCAAACCATTTCATGTATTTAGGCCGTGTGTTGCCAAATGCATGAATTAGGCCTAGCATAAACCCAGTACTTAATTTTGTTACAAGTAATTTATTTTAAAATATTATACATTTAATTTGAGAACTGTCCCTTTGGATACTAGGGTTAAAAATGTATTCTATTTAAATCTTTGATGAAATGGGTATTATAACTTAATGACAACAATGTCTGTAACAGGCACAAGGAGGCATTCCCGACCCCATAAAATATGTATATTCTTGATCAGCCGAGACGACTTAGCTATGTCTGTCTGTCCGTTTGTCCGTTGGTGAGAAACCACAGATCTCAGAGATTATAAGAACTGGCTCGAATACTATGAAAAACGTATAACTAAGCTATAGTGATTTTCGGATTAAAGTAAATTAAAAATTATATAAATACATTTTAAAGGGTGATAAACATGGGAGTTATTAAGAACAGTTTACGTGTATGCTGAACATTTACAACATCTACATTTGTATTGGTAGCACTAGTGAGATCCTAGCTACATGTTCCTTAATTTATCAACATTCCTAATTATATATATATAATATATATAATTATATATATATAATATAATTTCAACTTGTAATTAATTAAAATCGATTATAAATTTTACCAGACCCCCTACATGATAATATTCTTTTCCGTGTACTTGGTATGAAAAGAAATGGAAAATTGTCAGTGGACAAACATTAATTTGCGATTGATCCGAGATCGATCGGAAATCGATGCAATCAGAAAGCTCTGAATCGAGCGCGTAATTTGGTTACGATTGTCAGCAGTCGCCACGCCCCGCCACGCCTCGTTGCGATCGGACTTCCTGCTCAGGGGGGGATTTGGAATGGGTTGGAACGGGGATCGGGGATCGGGGATCGGGTATCGGGAACCGTTAACAAAGCGCAGCGAATGCCCAACTAATGATCACTGGCCTGATCTCAAGTGATTACCAATATGGCTTACAACGGGGGCAGGCTGCAGGCAGGCATTGTGCGACTCATTAATAAGTGTTGAGGAATCACTTTAACACGATCAGCTCTCGCGGAATGATGACTCCGCACAAAAGTCGATAATGATGGCACCACACCACATATGAAAAATTAATTTACTACCGGGCCCGAGCCCCCTGATTTCTGATTTCGGATTTCTGATCTGGTTACTTCATTATTACATCTATTTATAGGCGAGAGAGCGGTAAGCTCATTAAGTAATGTGCCACCAGTTCGGAACTCGTTTTCTTTTTTCCCCCTTTATTTGTTTATTTGTTTAAAGGGTGGCGAGCAGGGCTCCCCCCGATCATCATTATGGCCTTCTGGTTCGCATTGGCAATTGATTTGATTTAGTGCTGTGGGCTACTGCGACTGCTGCTGCTGCTGTTTGGCTTTTAATTGCGGCCATGACTCGGCAGAAAGGTCGTCATCTTGGCCCCAAACTCGGAAATCGTTCACAATTTTCTCGCATTCAGGCGATCGTCGGAGAGAGAGAGAGACCCGAGCTTGTGTTTATCTTGTGTTCGATTTGATTTCTGAAGTGTGTCGTTAGGTGCCGAGGAATTTTCACGCTTTTGGTAGCTCCGTGGCCAGCATTAAGCAAATATTGATTTAATTGATTTGCTAAACAGAGCAGTGACCAGGTTGGACGGATATTTTAAGCCTGGAAAGAAAAAAGGAACAGAAAGTGAGTTAGTGTGGACAGTGGAGGCTGAACAAGTTCTCTTGTATATATTTAAGAATATTTAGAAAATAAACAATATAGATGGTGACATAACAGCCCCTGAAGTTACTAGATTAATATATATTAATCGCATGTATCTAGAAATACTCTATGAAAATGATAATCATAATGCACACAAATTAATGACAAAACTCAGACTTTAATGTGAGTATCCTTAAAGTTTTTCTCTCCTTTCTCTGCTTTATATTCTGATCCTTCCTTCGTCTCATAAAAATCAATACCTTTATGTATTTAAGATTCTCGGAAGGGGAATAGCCAGCCATAAAAATAAAATTGAATTTGAAAAACATGTTTCAATTGTCATGTTTGCGAGCGGCTCATTGTTTCCACATCATTTTTGTTTTGGTTAACTTTGGCCACGTAAAACATTCTCGCCTTTCCCTATTTACATAAACATCTATTCCTCTTCCTATATATATATATATATATATCTATTTTTTATTTATTCGTGTATATGCGTATTTATGGCTGCAAAGATGCGACAGCTGTTGGGTCCAGACGGAAAGAAGTTTGTTAGCTGTTAGCCGAAAGCGAAACGTTAAGGCAGACTGCCTGCCGCATATATATTTTTATATATGTATATATAATGTATAAAGGAAGATAAGGGCAGACACAGACGCTGTGAGAATATGTTGCCACATTATTATCTGGCAAAGACGACGACGGGGTGGTTTGCTTTTGCTTTATTCTACTCCGCTTTTTTTTGGTCCTGTTCCTTTTTCTGTCCCGAAATGGAGCAACATATAGGTCTCCCTCGGTCTGTGTGTGTGTGTGTGTGTGCCTGTTTATGTGCTTGTAGGCTGTCATGTTAACAAGGAAAGAGAAAGCTTTTCCACACACACACCCCATCCTCCTCAAAAACATGGCCGGATATTTAAATGTTGTGCCCTCGAAAGCATGCTACGATTTACCCCTGCTCTTATTGCTTTTTGTCAACACATTTTATTTGTTATTAATAATGCAATTGCATTTGATTAGCTTTTTGCGGCATTATTTACTCTCTGATTAAGCCCCGGAATTTTTCATTTCATTTGGTTGCAATTGCACGGCTTATTCCCACCTGTTTATTGTTATCGTTGCGATTATTTTGATTGTATATTATCAATATTTGCCAGGCTATTCATTAATGGCAATTTATTGGCTCTCAATTTATGCAAGTTCATTGTGGAATTGCATTTATTATGATTGAAATGGATTAAGTTGGCTTACACAGCGGCTGAAATGGTTAGTTTGGCAATTAAGGCTTATCTGTGGTTATTAAAAAAGGTGAGTTAGTTATCGGTGTGTAAATATAGCTGGCCTATCAAATGGGTCAACTAAATAGAATGTATAGTTAATATTAGTCATGGGAAGTCAATGAGCGGGGAAATGTTTAGGGTATTATAGGTATAGGTATTATAGGTATTAATATTATTTATAAATATTTAATGAGACACCTTTACAAATAATAACACCTTTGTAAATGATTTAAACAAATTTAATATAATTTTGTACCTAAGCGTCTGTCTGTTGTTCTTCTTATTGTCAAGTGAAGTTGTCTGCGCTTCCTTAAGATCCTTATCGTGTTATCGATATTTAATACTAAATACTATCAATATATATAACAAGTACACACTAAATTACATTAAATAACAGTATTTTCACACTTAATACTATAAATACTTATGTTTACACCTTAAAGGCATATAAATGCTTATCAAAAACATAAAATAATATTTATAATAATAATATATTAATATTAATATTCTATTCGAATTTTCTGGGTGTACCCAAACTTATTTATATATATTCCTGCCACAATTTCTTATCACAACAGGCCCCTCTCCCTCTCTCTTCCTTTACTGCTACTGCTACTGCTTCCCTTTTATTCATTAAAAACAAAATTAAAGTAAAGCGAGGCAACCGCATTCTGCTAATGAAATAATTAACTTAAACATAAAAAGTAAATACAGGACGAGGGGGAGGAGCTGGCCCATAAAGCCAGAGAGAGAGCGGGATGGCAGCAGAAACCGCAGTCGCCGTTTGACACAATTCATTAAGCTTAATGAAGACAGCAGAGCGAGACGGCACGAGCGCCTGTCTAGCTGTTGCGTTTAATTAAAATTCAAGTGGCATTTTCTGTGTCGTCCCCTCTGGAATTTCCCTCGAACCCGGTGAAACTTGTGCTTTAAGCATATAATCGGGCATAAAACAGGCCATAAAACATTGCACAAGCTCCGGCCCCGGCCCCGGTGCCCCGCCACCAGACAGAGACGGCCGCAGTGGCACTTAATGAGGCAGACCACCTGTATTCGCATGTATCCCGTACCTGAGGGTGTATAAAAGGTGCGGATTATCCGCCCCACAGCTTGGGTGTGGACTTTTACTGCTCAGCGACCAGATTGGCATTATCATTTTACAAGATTGTTATATCAACGTGAGAAGCGCCGGGAATGATTAAGGTCTGGATGCCAGGAGGACCCTCGTTTCTACACATTGATTTATTACAAGGACAAACATTTTAATTGGCTGCTTATTTCGCAGGCCTATAGTAAACTTTTATCGGCCACTAAAACTATATCTCTGGTTTTCGGAAAATTTAGCTTAATTAAATTTAAAAAGTGTATAATTTACGTGGACTCATTTAACTCATAAACTTCTAAAAAAGCCAAGATTCTAAATAATATAATAATTTAGTTCAATATTTTCCAAGTATTATGCAATTTTCTTAAAGAATTTTCACAAAGGCTGCCTTAATCTTAGTTCTATTGTATAAAGAATAACAATTCAATATCTTTAGACAAACGATCCTTTATTATCCCCCACATCTTTCCAATTTTCTAAGATGATCACTTTTCCATCAGCATTTGGTGTTAACGATTGTCTCGCTTTGGGCCGGAAAAACACCCATCCCTCAGGATGTTGCAACGCCTTCCTTAATTTTCCTGCCATAACGCCCGATAATAAATGACATTTTAATATTTTCAATAAGGGAAACATTTACACAAAACAGCACACGCCCACCTTGGCTTCAGTTACCACCCCACGTTTCGAGGGAAGAATAAAAATATTAATGCCGATAAAAATATTGGGCTTAAAAAGGGAATAAATGCGGATGAGGCGGAAAGCCGAACTTGAAATACACTTATCTTTGATTTATAAAATTGAACGAAAAGAGCAAAAAATAGATTTATAGAAATTAAAAGCTAAAAGAAAAGTTAGTAAAAAAGAATGAAAAATTACTTACACAAAAACTTGATGCGATGGACACATTCTTGATCATTAAAATCCTTTTGGGAGCTAAGCAAATAAGCAAATAATTCTTTTTCTAGGTCGACTTTATACTGATCAGCAAGATATAGTCAAAGATCGACTCTGACCAGGGTTAGGGTATAAAAAAAATACAGCAAACGAAAAGAATTTGGCAGGAAAAGTGCAAATGCAGCGATGCCAACAGGGTGACTTATGCGATTATAGACAACTGCCGCTGACTCGGCCGGCGGTTGAGAGGGGCGGGAGGGAGAGTCGCCCGCTGCCATTTCCATTTCATTGCATTGCCTTTGAGGGCCGTGACATGAGCAAATAAACGCTTCATATTTGTCGGTTATTTATGAGGGTCCTTGCAGGACGCAGCTGCCAACCGCCGCGCTGGGCGGCAGAGCGAGACCGATAGCAGTGCCGAAAGAGAATAAAAAAATTATCACTGCTACAATTTTTCTTGCAAGGGATTACGCTTGTTACATTGTGGATGGCGGGGGGTCCACCCCCATCCGAAGCGGGGGGAGCTGCCCTCGAGCACACCCTGTCCCCCTTTATTGACAAGACTTGTTAAGCTCCAGAATTGTCTGCGAAAAGCAAAAAAAAGCAAAGAACAAAGCAAACAAAAAACAACGAATAAATTTAATGTCACACACATTTTTATTTGAGGCGGGCTTTCCGTTTTCATAACTCGAACTTGGCCCGCAAACTGGGCCAGAAGAGCAGCTGAGTATGCAGTATTGTTCGGGCTTTTACTTGACGTTTTTGTGATTATTATTACATTTAATTTATTTAAATAATAACTATAAAGCAAGATTAATTTACTACTTTTAATAGAACTTGGCCCGCAAACTGGGCCAGAAGAGCAGCTGAGTATGCAGTATTGCTCGGGCTTTTACTTGAGGTTTTTGTGATTGTTATCACATTTAATTTATTTTAATAATAACTAAAAGCAAGATCAATTTACTACTTTTAATAGAACTTGGCCCGCAAACTGGGCCAGAAGAGCAGCTGAGTATGCAGTATTGCTCGGGCTTTTACTTGAGGTTTTTGTGATTGTTATCACATTTAATTTATTTAAATTATAACTAAAAGCAAGATTCATTTACTACTTAAATAGATTGATTGGTAGTTCAACAAGTTCCCCTATTTTCACTAGATTTTTCTTACCTTATTTAATTATTATTTTTAATGAATTCCTTAGCTTTACTAAATATCCTGCCTTCGTGTTTTTTTTCCACCTAAAAACTGTAACCTCTTCTTCAATTACCATCCTTTTTTCTGGCAAAACCCATCTCCAACCATTCCTGGCCATTTTTCATAGTGCAGGGTCCTTGCCCAAATAAAAAATATCCTTATCTATATGAAAGCTGTTAGAAATAACAATTTAAATTAATAATTCTTAGCAAATGGCACCAAAGTATCATAAAGGGACACAAAGTTTCAGCCCCAGAGTTCGCACACACCACTCCACACTCACACACACACCACTCCACTCACACACACACACCACTCCACACTCACACACACACCCCTCCCTCACTTTTTTGAGGACAACGGCTGTCTGTGGCTTTACCTTTTTACCAGACCTCATTTGCCTTTTGGCTTGGGTTGGGATCCCTGCGTCGTGCATATTTAGCTAAATCATTTCACATAATTAGGGATCATTTAATAATGGGGTGACATTAATTGAAAGCACACACACCGACCGGGACACGGGCAACCCACCACCGCCCACCAGTAGCCACCCCCTTACATTTCCCATTCCCACGGCTACCGTTTAATTTTATGACCACCCTCCGCCCATGTCCACTTGACTGACTTTACGAGCCAAACGGGGCACGTAGCTTCCCCCTTGCGGCGCCCCTGGAGGAGTGGGCGTGGCCTGTTTTTGGCCCACTTGCCTCGCTTTTATTGGCCTCTCGTCGCCGTCGTCATAGTCCTCGTCGTCCTCGTCGTCGCTTTGGCTAATTGATTTTAATGAAGGCTCCCGACGACGACGACGACGACCCCGACGGAAAAGTTTCTGGTCCTCGTCGTCCTTCCATAAATTGCTGCGGTCAATTTCGGTTTGTTAATTGGGCAAACGTGGGCATAGGGATTTTTTTTGCTTTCATTCGGACACTTTGTACATATATTTTGTGCCCAATTAATTACTGTGCAATTATTATTTGGCTGGGAAATAATATTAGCAAGAAGCAAGGGGTATAAAATTTATAGGAAAATGTAATAAGGCTCTGGACTATATTGTTTCCTTTTAAATATTATTTTAACAGGGTAAAATTAACAGGGGTAAATAAAATGCAAATAGCTGGTTAAATTCAAGAGAAAAAAAATATACATTTTAAGTACCTCCTAAAATTATTTCATATTAGCTAACAGCCGCTAAACATATTGCTTCCTTTTAAATATTATTTTTACTGTGTAAAACTAAAGAGTTAATGTTTGAAATATTTAAAATAAAATGCAAATACCTTTTTATATTCAAGAAAATATCAATTTACATTTTAAGTACCTAATTCATTGTTCTCCTAAAATAATTAATTAGTGTGCAATTATTATTTAGAAAGGGGTATAAAATGTATAGGAAAATGTAATAAGGTTCAGGGGTATATTGTTTCCTTTCAAATATTATTTTTACTGGGTAAAATTGTTTGAAATATTTAAAATAAAAATCCAAATACCTTTTTAAATTAAAAAAAAAATATCAATATAAATTTTAAGTACCTAATTCATTGTCCTCCTAAAATCATTTCATATTAGCTGACAGCCGCTAAACACCTTTTCCAGTGTCCCATTGTCCCAAAACTTTCTTCTTCTCAAATTAGCAGCTGTCGCCTCGTAAACAATTAATAAATGTCAGAAAACTTTTGTGCCGCAACAAGGAGACCGATTTGCAACCACCCCAGGATGCGCCAGCAACTTTGTCCACATCCTTACGGCGCGACATTATTTAACAATTCATAATTACATTAATTCTTTGAGGGTAGACCATAAACTGTACACTTTGGAGCAATGCTTGTAAACAAGGTGCTCAAAGTGTTTAAATTGTGGAAATATGAAAAGTTTTTGGGGCATTATTGAAAGTGGGAGTGGAAATAGGTAATTAGTAGAAGAAAATTATGTGAATCTTATGGTTTGAATACTATAATTTACCCAGTAAGATCTTACTTGTTTTAGAGCTTCATTCACTGGGTTACTTATAATTTTATAATATATTTTGAATACATAATTTACCCAGTAAGATCTTACTTATGTTAGAGCTGCCTTCACTGGGTTAATTATATTTTAGCAATTAATATATAGCCTCTTCAGTCAAGCTATTTTTATTACAATGAATATTTATTTTGGCCCATTTTAGTGTCCGCCAATCTGTCGCAGTCGCACCAGCACCATCCTTCGAACGACAAGGATGGCAAGAAGAAACACACCCGCCCAACATTCAGTGGTCAGCAGATCTTCGCCCTGGAGAAGACGTTCGAGCAAACCAAGTATCTGGCCGGACCAGAGCGTGCCAAGCTCGCTTATGCCTTAGGAATGTCCGAGTCGCAGGTTAAGGTAAGCAAGTAACACATCTCTACTCTACCCGTTGCAAATGCAAATTAAAAACTCATAAAATGGCGGATGAGGCAATCAACCCGAACCCGAAGCAGATACGGGAAAAAATAAACAAAAAGAGCAACTGACTCCCAAAAAAGGTAGACAGGAGTGAAGACAAACTCCGCTTATTTTGCCCCTGACTTTCTGACAAATTTGCATTTTTATTGAAAGGCAAATCTCGTGGATTTCAGCCTTACCCCGAAATACAAAATGGCGCCAATGGGTCTCGATGGCGCCCCTTACCCCGGGAGGACCTCGTCCCAAAGGCTTAGTGCAATGTGTTGTACACCGTTTTAAAGTTCCTTTTTTACCCAACGACACCGCCCCCGCCCCCGCCGCATTTACGAAAAAAGAGGGAAATGTTATCAACAAATAAATCCTTTGTGTCGTCAAATTTGTTGTCATCAACTTTTGTTGTAATCCGACCCGGGGAAACGCACGTGTCACGGCTTCCCTCCATGGCTTCCGTCGCGTGTGCGGTTCGGGACTTTGTATCTTCCGCCGCGCATCCGCATCCGTATCTGTATCTGTATCTGAGCGGTGGTCTCCCTCACGCTGGCCCCCGTAATTTTAAATTAGTTGTAAGCCGTGCAAGTTAATTGGCTTGCCGTGGGTTTTTAAATGGACGTAAATCGCAGAGGAAAGAGTTAGAAAAGTAGTTGAGAGGGCTATTAAAATATTCAAATATAATATATTTAGTATTGTATTTCGAATATATTAACAGGTATTTATTTTTAAAGGGTTTACAACTTCAATTTCACTTATAAATCCCTCCTTCTCTGAGTAAAATTGAAATTAAAGCCATGTAATTACTCTTACTTCTTCGAAATCACTTGACTATCATTGACCGTGCATCCCCAATCAGATTTCCCGATTAGAAGGACATGATTGCCTCATTTGGGCGACATTTCCCCCCGAATACCATTTTCCCCCACGAGGGAAATCCTTTCCTCGCCACTCCTCTGGGCGCAGTACGGGAGTGGAAAAGAATCACGTTTATGATGAGGAAAAATGATTAATTGCCAAAGAATGAGGCACAGGGCAGAGGGAGAGAGAGAGAGAGAGACATGTACAGAGACAGAGACAGCAACAGGGGCAGGGATAGAGATAGAGATAGATAGATGAACATTCAGGATTGATGGCTTGAGCTGCAGCTAAATATGCGTCATTTTGTGCTAAGGACTAAACAGGGAGATGTAACCGGGGACCGGAGAATGCGCTGATGACGAGTACAAATGGACAGAGAGATGGATGGAAACTGCAGGATTTCGGGTTGAATTTCGGCTCTCAATTTTGCCCCTTTCCCGCTTCTCCCCTCGCCACTCGTCTCGTCGCTCTGATAGACATGCCAAATGACTGCATGACTTTTGGGTGAGTGTAAATTAAATTCTGGACCCGGGCTGGCACGAAATGCAGAAGAGACATGGACATGGGACATCCATGATGGCCGGGACAGCGCCAGCAACGACAATCCTGCCAGCTTCATACATATTCAATTAGTGTGCGTGTGTGCTTGTGTGTGCTTGTGTGTTGGCCAGAAGCAGGGCCGGAGTCAGAGTCAGATGAAAAACAGCCATGACGATGATAGTATGCAAATTGACAAACAAAAAGGCACAAGCCGGACAACAGCCGCCCCCAAAAACCAAGCCAAATTATGACAGACAGACAAAATGCAAAGTGCCCGAGTGCACAGAGAGAAATATTAAGTAGTGTTGGGTTTAGAGATAATTTACAAGACAAGTCCAAGGCTTAATTTTAATACAACATTGAATTATCAGCAATAGATGGATACAAACTATAAAGTACTCTAATTATTGACTGATCTTTATTTTAGACTTTTAAACATAATTAAATTCTTAAAACTTCTTAGGAATATATCTATGTTTTATCACATAAAAGTTCTTAGTTACATTTTCTCTCTGTCTGTGTTTCAAAACTATAGTTAAACCCTCTTACTTAAATGATGTCATTAGACAACTTAAAGCCAAGGAAACTCTCAACTATATATTTCTGCCAGTGCAGCCATATGAACGTGGGTGGTTGGCCAAATGATCTTGACAAGAATAATTGCGCTGTTATCATAATTAAAACCGTTTTCGGACACAGCCAGAGAGGGGGGGGAGCCGGAGCGAACTCCTTTCGTCCTTCGTTTTAGCAATCATTTAATGCAAATGGTCGCCATTTTGTACGCTCTTATGAGAGGAGCCCCAGTGCCCCTTCCGCCGCCCTGTGAATTATAGCGTCTGTGGCCATTATTAATGACATCCCATGTGTGTGTGTGGGTGTGGGGATCATAGTTAGGAGAGGTCCACTCCATGGGCAATAAAATTATTGCATGCTTTGTTGTTATAGCTTTTTCGTGATTTTTGCCCGCTCTCGGCTCTTGTTTTGCATAAATGTAATGGCATTTGGGGTCCCCTGATTGTTCAGTCAATGTATGTAAACACTTTGGGATTGGGATTGTTTTGCAAATAGTACTCGGTAGGTGGATGCAAATAATGGCAGGGACCGAGCAGGGCCAAGAGGAGGAGGGCCTGGCCTGCCATTATGTGTAATTGGCTCAAAGCAAAAGATAATTTGGGGGAATTAATTAAATAGAAGGGAAAGCCAACAATGCTGAATATTTCAGAGGAAAGAAACAAGCATAGTGGGTACTACAGGAGTTTTGGTTTTCTAAAAACTCGTAGCCTTTGAACAATTTAGAATATATATCATAATTATAATAATTCTATATCAAATTCACAATTTACTTGAAGCCTACTAGAGTCAGTGAATCACTTTTTATTTTGAAAACAAGTTTACAAGATTATTTTAAAAAGTTGATCACACTATTAAAATTCAATTTTTACCCTAATTATAAACCGATTTAACTCTTCATGAAATCGACTTCGATATGAGCAAACCTGTCAAATAAACACTTTGAAGTTTATGTGAAGCTTTTGGCACAAATGTTTCCCAAATAAATACCAAATCAAGACTCTCTTCAGCGATTCTAGGAATCCATCAATATTCAGGCGGCCATAAAAGAACATTCTTCGGAATGTGGCTAAGTGATATCGGCCGTAGATGGAAACAATATTTTATTAAGGCTAAAATGTCTTTTATGATCTGTTACTCTTGATGAGACAAAGAGCGGCCGGCATAATTAGCACCAGAATAATGAAGGCTTTGGGGGCCAGATCGGACCGGGCTCGAGGCGAACTGTCAGAAGTGACAGTTTGGCAATGACAATGGCCGACGCAAAGTGACAGCCCGACAATGGGACCAGCTCATAAAAACTTATGACAGAAATTTGAAATAATCTCTAATTGATTTTCCTCGGCGACCATTGTGGCCGGCTAATGGATTTGATTGTGTGTTAATGAATGGGGTTACATTTGGAATTTACATATGAAGACGATTTCTAGGGTCAACAATTAGTCAAATAACCCAGGAAAAAAAAAAATAGGAACAGAAATCAAATACATTTTTATGGCGCGGCTCCAGCCGTGAGTTGGCCTGAAGTTTATGGCTACAGAATACAAAATCAAATAAATCACAAACTCACATAAATACGAAAAGCGAGCCCGTATAAGGAGCGAGGGCGAGCCGGCTATTCGAATTCGAAAATTTACGAGCCAGAACTACAAAGCACACACGCAAACACACACACACGCAAATATATAAATAAAAATAAAAAACGCTGTGGACCAATAGGAGGTTAAATAAAAAAAACAGAAACAGGAAAAGGTGAACGAGGTAGGAGCCAACTTGTCAGGGTCGATGTTACCAAAAAGGCATTGGCCATGTTGTAAATTTTCATGACTTTTAAGTATCCCCCGCACAGGACGCGTAAACAAATAAATTTCCAATTTGCCCAAAGAGTCATATATTTCGACGCCGAGGGTTTTGGTTTTGACATCCCGTCCGTTCCTGCGAAATTTACATAACACTTTTTATCCTTATCTGGGCTGCCCACCTGACGGATGGCCCAGGGAACCCAGGGACTCCGACCCCGACCCCGACTCCGACTCCAAACTCCCTCCCGCTGTGGTGCCAAAATCGAATATGTTTTATAACATTTTCCCTTTTGTACTGCGGCCCGGTTGTCCCTGGAGCTGGAGGAGACTCTGCCGATCCTGCCGCAATAAATAAATCCCCATACGAATTCGGAGCGTAACGTGACCAAGTCAAATTGATTGCCACAATATTTGATTGACTTTGACATGTTGGCTGTCATAAATTGTGTTCTGTGCGGCTCTGTTCCCTTGACCATCTCCCGGATCCGCCATAGCCATTTGGCTATCTGTACCTGTCTGTACCTGCCAAGGCGGCTTCTAAGTTCTTCAGCAGCTGCTGTTGGCCGTTTTTGTGGCCATAAACATTTGTGGCAAGCACTCGTGAAATTTCAGTTAAGGATTAGTTGTGCTTAGATCACCCAAGACATCGAAGATGGCTTCTTAAAAATACCAAAGGACAGGAGAGGGGAAATATCGGTTAACTTTAAGAAATTTAAATAAAGGTAGATTTAAATATAAAAAATGATTTATGGGGGGGAGATTGTAACATGGAAATTGAGTAGAAGTTCTACGATGAGTTAGCTGCTTCTCTGTTATTTGTTCTTTTATAAAATCTAGCTCTTAGGCAGCTTCTTTGAGATCTGAAGGTATTCCTTAGAAAACTAGCTTTAAAATATCAAAATATTTTAAGTACATGTTCTTAAAAGAGTAATTCAGCTGCTTGAATACCTTTTTAAAGTTCTGAGGAAAGAAATTGAGTAGAAGTTCTACGATGAGTTAGCTGCTTCTCTGTTATTTGTTCTTTTATAAAATCTAGCTCTTAGGCAGCTTCTTTGAGATCTAAAGGTATTCCTTAGAAAACTAGCTTTAAAATATCAAAACATGTTAGATACATAGTCTTAAAAGAGTAATTCAGCTTTTTTAAGTTCTGAGGAATGAAAACCTGATTCTAATGCCTCAGAACTTCAATATTTTTGGCCAAAACCCATCGGCAATCTGTTGTCAGTGTGCCTCACTCAGCCAACGGCAACATCACTATGCTTTAGTGGGTGCTAGATGACGCACTCACCATTCGCAATATGATGACGACAAGCTGGAAGGGGAACCATGGGTTGGGGTGAAAGCAAAAGGAAAATGCTAGGGGAAGCCGATGCCAGCCACTTGCCCCAACTTGCTCAATTTTCCGTTTTTGCCCATGGCTATGGCTCAGTGGCAAATCCCGTAACAACATGGACACAGATGTTACCAAAAAATAATGACCATGAAAAGCAGCCTTAATGATGCCGGCTAATGTTGTTGTTGCCGCTGTGTTGGCTGTCTGTTGTTTTTCCAAAGGGCCAAGACACAGCACTGGGAAAGTCTGTGTCCTGTCTCTCCGCTCTCCACTGCGGCTTGTAACACACGGAAAATATTAATTGTATTTTTATTTCGCATAATGCTGCAAATAATAATTACACAAATGTGCAAATGAAGTTGTAAATTATCCTGTATCTGGTTTAATTGCACCTTTGGGCTGTTGTTTCTCGGCGTTGATTTCGCCATGGATGCGGGTCCGGGTAAATGTTGAACAAAAATGGTTATGACCACGGTCTGGGATAG
Source organism: Drosophila pectinifera (assembly GCA_008042775.1). Classification (NCBI taxonomy): domain Eukaryota; kingdom Metazoa; phylum Arthropoda; class Insecta; order Diptera; family Drosophilidae; genus Drosophila; species Drosophila pectinifera. The sequence goes on from VNKC01003150.1 coordinate 51,510, forward strand.
GTAATTACGTTGATCTCTTGATAGGGCATAATGGAAATTAACTGAAACGTTCACGAGCTCCTAAAGAATATAGAGGATATTATTAATAAATATATATAATAATAATATATAAACATCTAAAGAGAAACTCTCTAAAAGCCTGCAGTATGAGAGCCAAGGAGAAACGTTTCCTAAGAAACCCAAAAACACTTTAAATTCAAGTAATTCCATCAATTTAAACTCAAAAATCCCAGATCTGGTTTCAAAACAAGAACTCTAACACTAAGTGCCCATTTATAGGCTTTGTTAATGATTCTAACTGCAAACAGCTACCAAAAATCTGCTCCATCATCAGGCAAATGTAGAAATTATGCCGATTTTGAGGCAGCACACGCTTCCGAGGAACGAGGAAAGCTGCAAAACGTGCCTGGGACTTGGGTGGCGAGTCCCCTTTTAAAACCGCCAGCAGCTGGAGAGGGAAATGGGGTGTGGGGCGGGTTTTTGGCCAACATATGTTGCCACAGAGCGAGCAAAACGAGGCCGGCCCAAATGAAGCGCAGCCAAAGACGTTAGTCATGGTTTTGTGCATAGTTTTTGCCGCTGAAACAGTTGCTGCTGCCGGGCAACATTTCGCCATTTGGCTGCCCAGGGCTTAATATTGTCTTAATTGAGGGTTAACCGGCGTTGATGATGCGACTTATGGGCCCACACGCCCTTGCGCCCCCTCCCCTTGTCCACTTAATGACTTTGACAATGTGACTCGCCTAATTACACATGCAGAAGGAGCTTTCGGTTTAAAACTTCAGTCTCTGATAGGGATGGCCCAAAAACATCGATATTAAATGCTATTTAAATATCGGTTTTATTAATAAATATTACTTAACTAAAGTAATAATGTGCAGTTTTAAAAATGCAATAATAAAACTTCGTTTCGGAATGGAAATCGATCTAAAACGACATAGGTGCTCTCAATTTTAATCAAAACAAAATAATCGAAGTTAATACTGAATTTTGAATTTAGTCGATCCATTGTATATCGATATATATTTATGTGAGAGGTATACATCCCCTCGTTGCTGATCTGTTAAATTTAAAGGCAACTTCGATGTTTTCTATAAACGATACTCTAGCTTTTGTATTTATTGCTCAACGATTGTTTCGATAAATTGACGAAACCGATAATTTCCGATATGCGCCATATATGATTTTTTCTCGGTATTTGTTCATCCCTATTTCCTGAATTGCTGGACTTCCACTAAACCAACATTTCTGTTCGCTTTGCAGGTCTGGTTCCAGAATCGTCGCACCAAATGGCGCAAGCGTCATGCGGCGGAAATGGCCACCGCGAAGAGGAAACAGGACGACATGGGCGGCGATAACGATGGCGATTGCAGCGAGACCATGGACAGCGATAACGAAAGCATCGACTTGGGGGAGTCCCCCGCCCAGAGCAAGAGATGTCGCAGCAATAGCTCCGGGTCCTCGCAGCAGCAGCAGCAGGATAATTATCGCCATTAAAACGAATTTACAAACTACGGACGAAGCTCGCAATGAAATGGAATGGAATACACTTAAAATAAATTTCAAAGCGCCAGCTAATTAGCTAGAGAACCCCGCAGCCAGAAGCAGCCACAAAAGCAGTAGCAGCAGCTAAACACAATTGCAGCTAAATTATTCGGGTTTGAGTTTTAAGGTTTTGCCACTTTACCGTCTTCTGAAGACTTCATTTTCCTCGAACTATCTTTCTCTCTCACAGATCCCTCCCTTTGTTTATTAGGTGTGTAAATATTTATGTTAATTTTAGAAACTAAAAAGAACTACCTTTAATACGAAGCTTAATTAACGTCGCTATTTGGTAAGGACGCGGAGTTAAGGCACAAGCTCAAAAATTAAACTGAATTTATTACATATTGTATGTTTAGTTTCTAAACCCTAACCTTAATGTAATTTCGTGCATTAGAACAGACCTTAGTTCATACATTTAAATAATATATATATAAACTATTAACGATTAACTATGCTAACTGAGATTGCGCAACACAATATTCACAATATTGATGATGATACTGAACGCGACGATTGATTAACTATTGCAGTAATTAATATGTAAAATGTACTTAAATTAAATTGTAATTTTAATTATTTCGAATTGATAAAAAAATAAAATGCAAGGAAAAATACAAATTTAATATGAAGTGTGTTTTTATAAAGCGGAGATGGATTTAAGAGTCAATTGAAGTGAAGATATTTCCGAAAAAATACTTATTTGTTAACAATTTTTAACAGAACAGAGGCAGAGGTGTTTTTTTATGGCATATATAATTCAAAACTAAATTGCAAGTAGTGTTTAAATAGATTCTTCAAATCAGGATTAGTCAAAACCCTCAACGCCTACGCTGGCAAAGGTATAAGATCCAAGAATTACCTATGAATCCGATCAGCCAACTCCTACAAGAGAATTAAGAAGTGATTCCTCACTTGGCTCAAAACTCATAACAATTACAGACCGGAAATCTGCTGTAGGCACTTCTCTCGCGCAGTCAATCCGGCCAGTGCAGTCAGTCAGTCAAACGACAATCCGTCAAGCGGACAAGTCAAAAGGATTAACTCGAAAGTATTTCTTCTTCTGGCCAACAAGGTGCAGACAAAACCGAAAACGGAACAAATGAATGAATGCGGCGAGCGGAGGGGCGAAAACGTCACCCGAGAATAAGGGAAATGTGTGAAAAGAATCAGTCTAAAGCCATAAGATTGATTAACTGTCAATCAAGCAGGCATATGAGTAGAAAACATTGGACAGCCAATGAATGGAATCGAAGCAGGTTCAGCTTGGGGCGAAATAACAATAAATATCATTAAATTATGAAAGCCGCCCTCCAAGGTGGTAATAATGCTGAAAAGAAGCTGGAATGCAACAAGCTGATATTGTAATGATGGCCATTCCAAGGATGGCATCGTGAGGAAGGAGATTAGAGTGTGACCTAGGTAATCAATAATACTAGTTGGGTGTTAAAAGAAAGGTATTTTGAAATGTAAACTTTAAATATTGCTGGACACAGGCCATCAGTTTGTGAGCTATAGTGAGTGAACTATTAACACTCTGATGTAAGGCTTCTTGTCCCTTCTCGGGGATCCTAAGTGCCACCAACGACTCTCACGCACCCATCTCGAATGGAAAAAGAGTGGCTTGTATCCATCCGCGACTCATTGAGCTAATGACTACCCGGACTGACACTGACTGTTGCAACTACCGAACTGCCATTGTTGACTCGCATCTAATGGAGCACCCACATTAATCATGCTTTAGCAGCGAGTGCAATGGCAAACAGTCGTAACTCTTCTCTATTTTGTTTGGGGTGAGGGAATAGGCCGCTTCGGTCGGCTTTCGGCCCGGTTCGTTTCGATTCAAAACGCCATTAGCATACCGGCGATAATTACCTAGAGGAGCCATTAGCGGCAGCTCCGTAAACAGCCGCCGTATTACGTGATATTCACAGAAGAGTCTTGTGCCTTGAACCAAATACGAGAAGAATGGGGCGGCTTCTTCTGTGCGAATTCTGCAAACTCATGAACCTGGCACGTATCCGATGAACTTCCGCACACTTCCGGAGAGTTTTCCGCAGTATTTCCACCTTTGTGCCGGGTACGCGCCCAAAGTCAACTTCCAGCAATTGACGTCCGAGTGTGAATTGCCTTTGAATTTGCCATTTCAGATCAGGTTTACTTCTTTTTTGCCAGCTGCGCAGGCGTCCTCAGAGCTCGAACGTGCTGGTCCTGGGATCCGGATCGGATAGGCCTCAGGTAAGTCCCGTCTAAGCCGCTTATTGCCGCTGAGGTTAATGGAATTTCGGCAAAAAGAAAGCAAACACAATAAACTGTTCCCGTGTGCGAACGTGTCCCAGGAGGACAATTTGACTTGGGACCTCAGGCCTGTTAATCTCCTTGCTGAAATATTGCAAACTGACTTCCCGGACGGGGCTTGCCAATTCGGTTTGTTTGTGTTCTCCTCGTGTCAAATATAATTTGATTAATTGCTTTATTGTTTTGGGGATTCAAGCGAATACTCAACAGCATTGGCCTTGCATAAGATTAGGCAGAATCAGTGAAATCACTTAAACGGATTTTAGCTGTTGCCGGCCAAAGTTATTGATCTGGATAGGGATTTACCTTAGCCTGTACGTTTTTTAATCCTATTAAAACTTGAAAATGTTACTAAGTTCTATTTTATTGTTTATTTAGGTATCTATAACTGATTAAACACTTTAAAAGTATACATATCTTGCATATATTTTTAATAAGGATTATAAACTCTATATATACTCAGCCTGTATGTTTTTAATCCTATTAATACTTGAAAAAGGTACTAAGTTCTAGTTTACAGCTTGTTTGGGTATCTATAATTGATTAAACTCTTTAAAAGTATACATATCTGCCGGATATTTTTAGTAAAGACTATAAACTCTATATATATACCATGCTCTAGGTAGCACTAGCTATTTAAATCTTTAATGAAACTTATTCTCATGTATTCCCACAAATTTTAAAGAAGAAAAGGCGACGTCTCCTGTGATTTCAAAGCAGAGGAGAAGCCTTTAAGGAGCACTCCTCGAAAATCGATAGAGGAGCTGCACCCACTGAAAGGGAGAATTCGCCATTGGGGGAATTACGGGGACGAGCTGCTATGTATTCGCATTCGAATGTGTGCTGGCCATAAATAGCACGCCAACAAGGGCTCCTCGCCGGGATTGCTGGCCAAAAATGTACTCCAGTCGGCAGCAGTTTAGCCTGACAATGACAGGCCGGAGTTTGGAGTTAGGAGCGCGCTGGCCATCACCCCTTTCGGACAGCGGATTTCGGGTGACACCTCATGAACGTCCATGGAGTGGAGGCTATATGGGCGGCAAAACATAGACACATTCACTCAAAACAAAAATTGGCCTGAACTATAGAAAAATTAAAGGAAGCCTAAGCTGCACTATAAATAATTATTATATTATATATATTATTATTATATATTATATATTATATATTATATATTATATATTATATATTATATATTAAATATATTACTATTAATTACTTTTAAAATGACAAATGGGAATACTACCAAATTCAATTAATAAATATTACTTTGATATTAAATAATTGCAACCCTAATTGGCCTCTAATTTATAAATATTTAAAGTATTAAATTTATTTATTGGAAAAATATTTCCAAAATTATGAACAATTTATTTTACAATTTATTTTACAATATTTATTATTATTATTTATTTATTTATCAATCATTTTCTCAAATTTCCACTGATTTTAAAACAAAATCATTATCGATAAGTTTCTCAATTTTTCACCGATTTTAAAACAATTTCCACTGATTTTAAAACAAAAATCATTATCAAAAAGATTCTCAATTTTCCACTGATCTTAAAACAAAATCATTATCGATAAGTTGCTAAATTTTCCACTGATTTTAAAACAAAATCGTATGGCACATATATTTTTGCAAGTGTTTGGAGTGAAGCTGGATTGGGCGCTCCACTAAATTGTCCCTCGACACAAATTCGAAATCGATAAATGATAAAAATCAACAGAAACTTCATGGATGCTCCCCGACTGTGTGGCCATCTCGCTCGCTCTGCCACGGTCATCCCGCCGCGCGCCCTCTCGCTCGCACACTCACTCAAATGATGGCGTCGGCAATGTCGCTTCATGAAGCTTTTATTGTCTGTCTATTTCTAAGCTTTGTACATGGACTCTCCACTCTCCAGGCCACTCCACTCCGCTACGGCAGAAGGGGAGGGCCACAGTATGGCCATCCCGCTTGCGCCGGATTAGAAGCGTCCTCTCGCTCGCTCGCACACTCGCCAAATATTCGAAAACTTACCAAATTGTTTTCGCTGCTGGGGTTTTGCCGGGTGGATTCCAATGCTGATATACGAGTGCGAGCGCGCTCCCTAGCCCATGTCCTGTCTATTTTCCTGGGGATGTCTCTCTATATCTATCTGCGCGCGGGGTAATATACGATGTCCTGGCACTCTGTATCTGTATCCTGTAGCCTTTCGCTTGTATCTGTAGCTGTGAGTGGGTGTGTTTCCCGCAGCGGCAGAGTCCTTGTAGGCAGACATCGACATTGATTATGCCGTGTTTTTCTGGTTCTGCCCTTATTCCGTTGTCGTTGCCGTTGTCGTTGTCGTCCTCCGCAGCGAATTGAATTATTGTTTATGTTTATAGCAAAACAATGTCGGAGTATGCGTTTTTAATGATCATTGTAGGGGCAATCTATTTATATAAATATAGGGAGAGAGGACGGGGCAAGGGGAAGGCCCATTAAAAGATGGCTAAGTTCCGGGACAGTTTGCGAGTCTGGGGCAGGGCAAATTTCGTAAATACTTCGAGGCCCTAAAAAACTGAAGTGAAAGGGAAGTCGATTAGGGACCTCTATTAAACATAAAGGGTATGTATTTAAGAATTTTGGTGAGGTATTTCATTAAATAAGACTAAATTAAAGTATTATACATACAACAGTAATTTTATTTAAATAGAATAACTTAAATAATGTATTATTATAGTTTTATGAGATAATGCTAGTCAGAACTAAATAAAACATTTATCTATAAATATAATTAATTTTAAAGATAATTACTTAATAAAATAAAAATGAGTATTAAATATATATATATTTACTAATATATTCATGGTGAGTTATTAGGTTATAAGGTTTTGTAAGAGTAACTATTTTATATATATTTACAAAATAACTGATCTAGTTATTTATAATATTTAAGCAGAACCCTTTTTGATCATTCATATTAAATTCAAAATCTAAATACGCAATTTAAAGTTGAAGAAACATTTAAAGTTAGTAAATAGTATTCACTTAATGAAGCTTTAATAATAATATATAATGTAGGTTAGTATCTATTTACCTCTCTGATACAAAGTATGCTTGAATCATGTTTACATCCATCTGGCATTCTAAATATACCCCGAGCCAAGACCCACTTCTAAGCAGACCCTTGCAAGCTAGAAAAAAACCCCAAAACAAGAAATTGCCAACATTTTTTAATTAAAAACCCAAAGCCAAAGCCAGGGAGACGGGGACTGTTAATGAGCTGGCAGCGGCGAGGGTCGCTCGGTACAGTAGCCTATCAAATATGCAGCAAACACGTCGCAACATTGAGGCAAACAAAGGAACACAGAGAACGAAAAGAGTAAAAATAAAACAAATAAGAAAAAACGGCACAAAGGAAAAACAAAGCGGCAACGAGAAGGTCAAAACGTAATCAAGTTGGGGCAGTCAGTAAACAGTTAAAGTGGCCCCGAAGAATCGGTTCGGCGGAGCTCATTATCTTCACCACAGACGCTTGAGTTTGAGTCGGAGTCTGAGTGGAAGCGGGTGAGTGGAATGCGGGTAAGAGAAGGCCACGCCCCTTGCGACATGCGCAAGATGGCCAGTGTTCCGTTCCCATTCCGTTTCCGTTTCCCCTAATGTGTGCAAGAGAGATGGAGCGTGTGAGAGAGACGGGCAAGGTGGGGGTAGCCCCATGTTTTTAACGCGCTCGACATGAAAATGAGCATGAAACGTGCGACAAGCGATGGAGTCCATTTTGAGTTTATTGTTTGATGATTTGAACATTTTATATATGTACGTACGTATGCCTGTATCTTCCTGTGTGTGTGTGTGTTAGTCGCTCTCTCTACTTGTGTGTATGGGAGTGTGCGGTAGTTGTGTCTCTTTTTTTTAGTAATTGCTTTGATGCTCGCTAGTTACTCGGCTTAAGCTTGCAGCTATCTCTGTCATCCGGAAAAAGAGTTTATTTTCGTTGTACACAGGGAGAAAATTACCCACAAATAAATTAATTACTCTAATTTGCATATTATTTCTGGAAATCCTGCAATGAAGTTATAGAAAATCATGCCTACAAATATAATAAAAATATTATTATTTTGGGGTAATTAAGCCCTAATTCATTTCGAAACATTCTCCGTAACGGGACTCTCTCGTCCAATAATAAAGTATAGCCCAGTTTCTTTGTGTGCTCTTCCATACTCTCTCTTTTATCTCGCAACTACATTTAGTCTCTTGTTTGCCTTGAGCTCTGCTCTCTTCTTTCCCATCGTTGGGGAATTTATTGCTCTTTGATTGACATTTTGGGCAGCGTCAAATTGCAATTAATTTGTCATATAATGCATGCGTCACGCTATCTCATCAATTTCTATTGTTTAAACGTTTGTCACCTCCACGGTCGGCAGTTTATTAATTGTCCATTTTTATACGGAGCCCAAATCACTGGATAATTGCCATTCAATATTCTGGGGACCTATTTCTTTCTTAATATGCATTGCCGACTGTAACTAATTGGGCATCCCTGTTTGTGAATGGAACTCACAGAGAAATGTTTTTGTCAGTTGTATTAATGAGCCCGGGAAAGGAGGGATGCAGTTTGAGAACTCATTTTGCCATGCAGAATACATTAGTATTTTAAATAATTTAACTGAGCATGAAGCCATAAAAATAAACGAAATAATATTTTACTTTTTGTGAACTTAAATGTCCTTTTAACTGAAAGGATGGGGCACAATAAGACCCTTGTTGAAATTGAAGAAATAGTTGAATTATTTAAAACTTTATTTTTGAAAACATAAAATAAATGCTCTATTATATTCTATTTAAACGCGCATTTGCCATTGCGTTTTAATTTCCACGATCAAAAAAGTTACAAGATTTTTCCTAAAAATAAACTTCTTAATCATATTTCAAAATTATATAACTTTGTTATGTTTTACAATGTTCCGAATAATTTATTTAAATATAAACGACTTAGTTATTTTTCTTAAAAATTCAATATTAACATATTTGCATTTATTCTGAGAGCATTTTAATCATTCATATTAGCATTTATTTGGTTGCTTCCGTAGTATTTCTTCTCTTTTTAGTCAAAAGTTTCCCTTTTTAATGCATTCATTGTTAACCTCTTCCCTGCCTCACTTCATATTCAATGATACAACCATAAAATAGTTATCCAACTCAATGAACTGCGGAACAAAGGACGAATCGACGGGAGACAGACAATCGATAGATGCAATTGACACTGCTCTGGAAAATCTTCGACTGACATTAAAGCCATCCCATAATTTATGGCCTTTTAATTTAATGGGCTGGGCTGGGCTGGCCCGGCCAAAGTGTCCCCCTCGAGACAGTCAGACCCACATGAGATGGAAGGGTATTGTCTGCTCTTTGCCATTTGCCACTGTTGCAATTTCCGAGTTCATAATCTATCACACATGAGGGTTGCAAATCCATTGCAAGTCGAGGCGGAGAAAGCAAAAAATAAAAGCAGAGCACGGCAAAAAAAAAAAAGAAAAAGAAGGAAAGAATCGAATAATGGCATAAATTTATCCTGCAAATGGTCTCTTTTTCTGGGTGCTTATGTGGAAAATTTTTAATCTATAAATATCTATAAAAATCAATTTTGTGTTCACGCGACAGTTTCGACCTTAAATGGCATTTTGGGTTCGGCTTTGGCTGGGATTAATTGCAGATGTTATGATTTTTTTTGGGTAGATTGCCAGAGACAGTTTTTGAAACATTTTTTCCAGGCGATTTGATTTGCTTTTGCTCTTGGGTTGGTGTATGGATCATATGCGGGTTATTCTAAGCATAAATAAATTGTAAAATGGCGGATAAAGTAATGCATTTTACAGTTCCTAGAAACAGTTGTATTTTGTATCATATTAAATTATTAAATTTAAATTTAAATTATTAATATTAAATATATATAAAATACATACATTCTATAAATAAAATTACAATTTATTTTCCTAATCCTTTATATATAAATTGCCTAAACTGTGATATTTTTCATATGAGAACAAATTGTTCAGTATTTATTTGTATACACACGAGAGATATGCACATCCTGATTAATTCGAATATTTCTTCGGAAATATTCACATCTCTTCCTAAGTCAACATATCATAGATCACACAGAAAATCCAATTAAAAAACAACAAACAGGACGCTGACTAATTATGCTCAAAAAATATATGGAGGAGACAATCAACCCGATTCCTGGGCCTTTCAAAAACACATTTATCACACTTTAAGCGGTTCGCTGCTTGTAATTCGCTGGCCAAGCTGCGCAATTAAAGATCACCCGGGAACCAGGAGGAGGCATTGGAAAAAAAAGAACGGAGAATGCCTATGGCCTTTTCCAAAGACCCATTGAGCTGCGAAATTAGCAAGGATAATGGCAGCGGTGACAACACACGACGAGCCGGGCAATCTCGTTTAGGGGTCGTGCCACAGCACCAAAATTCAGCTGCGCAGGACGAGAACTGCTTCCGTTTCGACAAGGGGATGATTTCCACCAAATGGACAATCTAATTCAGGTATCGCTCGCACAATGCCGCAACCGGAAATCGGATCAGATTCGAGGAGAGAGAGCTCTGGGCTGGGCATCGCTACATTCCCGTTCCCCATTCACCGCTGTTGCATCTTCCAGCCGAGACGCGGCTTTATGTTTTTTGATTGATCACCGTCACCCAATTAGTGTAAATGCGCCTATGTATATGAGCTCGTGAGGGCATCAAAAATGCTTGGAATATGTCGCAGCGGCCGCTGTTGTTACACTGACAGAAATAAGGTATTCAAGTCTGCTTTGAGTTCGTAAATTAAAAGCCTGGTGAAATTTTTTGGTAAATAGTTTTTGACTTCGAGAGCTTGTTGTTAGTATAAATATTATTTATTAAATATCAGCATTAATTGAACGCCTGGAAATTTTACTAATAATTAATTAGGCTTGTTTTCAAGACATAAATTTTTGGTAAATAAATTTCTGATAATATATTTTATATATATATATGTATATATATATAATAATCTACTCCCAATTTAACAAAATTTCTATAGTAAAATACCATATGTACTTTCCATGCACTTTGCCACATAATTTCTAATTTTTATATATTTTATATATATACATATATATATTCAATATTTAACAAATTTCTATACTAAGTACCTTAAGTATTTCTCTCCATGCATTTCCCTCCGTTTAAATGGCAGCATTATTAATGCACAAATTATATTTCAGTGCCACATAATTTACAATTTTAATACATTTTATACATATTTATATATATATTTAATAATCTACTCAAAATATAAGAAACTTCTACAGTCAAGTACTTTAAACATTGTATTTCTCTCCGTGCATTTCCCGTCCGTTTAAATGGCTCTATTATTAGAAAACAAATTACTTTTCAGTGCCAAATAATTTTTAAATATAATCAATTTTACATTAGAATTTTGAGTAGAGATATATATATAATAATATATTCAAAATTGTACAAATTTCTATATTAAAGTAGCTTAAGGATTATTTTCTCACCGTGCACTTCCCCTACGCTTAAATGGCTACATTATTAGTGCACTAATTACATTGATATAATCAATATTATATATATATATATATGTATATATATAAATATATATATATATATAATCTACTCAAAATTGCATAAATTTCTATATAAAAGTACCTTTAGTATTATTTTCTCACCGTGCACTTCCCCTACGCTTAAATGGCTACATTATTAGTGCACAAATTACTTTTCAGTGCCACTGTCAGTCCCTCATCAAATCGTGGCAAAACACTCGGCTTGACTGTGAAATACAATGGGATTTTCGGCAAATTAATTTTTCCCAATTGACTTTCGGCGGCGGGACAAAAAGTCAACTAGGGGTTGATCCCGGAACAGCCCTTCCCTACCCTCCGAGGGATACCTCGCCATATCATTAACCGATCATATTTAGGGTAAGCTAAGCACATAATTAGGGGTTGTTTCCGATCTGAAGTTCTTGTTGTCATTTCCGTAATTGAAACGAGGCGACTTTTTGATATTGTGTGAAATTGCGGATCTCCAGAGAAGGATCCTCGGCGAGGGGGAAATATATATCATTAACGCGGCCACACTCAAATCGATTCGAATAAAACTAAACTGCGACAAGATGGCGCCCCCTCGGCATTTGCATTTAAATTGTAATTAATAATTGGCTGGAAGCCGCCGCCCAGGGAAATGAAAATGAAGACTCGACGCTAATGTGGAAGCTCTAATTAAATCCCCAGACCCATCCCCACTGCAAACATCCATATGTGTGCGGGGTGAAAGTAATTAGCGAAAGCCCCGCTCATTTCTCGTAATCTGCAGAGCGAAGCCATAAAAATATGCTCAGCCAAGGAGGGACACAGAGCAAGTTATTATTATTGCCAGTTGCCAAGGCGGGGAAGCACCTAAAAACATTTAACCAAATTAGCTGGAAATGCAAATGTAAAAATGACGACAACGTATCTACCAGTAAAATTTCACAACCCCCTGGTAGGTGCACATGTGTGCGAGTGTAATCCGTAACACGTACGCACACAGTGGCAAAACCATCTTGAGAAATAATTAAGATGTATGTAAATGGAGAAAATGCTAAAATTGTTAAAAGCATAATATTTCTTCGGAGGAGCTAACTCAACTCCCAAAACCAAAGCCCGAACCCCCTGTAACCCGGAACTCCAACCCAACCCAACCCCTAAGTGACATCGCACATGTGTTGAAATTTTTTGCTCCACCCAAGTTATAGCTTTGTTTGTCTGTGTCCGTGTAAGCGACGCCATATTCTAATTCAATTATCACTTGGCCCGCTCTGCGGGGAGTACGGTGAGGACTCGAGCGAGCGGACGTCTGAGCCACCGGGGAGTAGGGTCCTTAAAATAATAAAACTTTCTTAAATGCAACTATTATATATTATTAAAGATATTATACTAATATTAATATATTATCTTCTTTTTTTGGTCCTCGACCCAGCACTTCCTTCATAATCGAAAAGTATTGCCTACTTTTCGCGGCTGACTTGAAGTAGGCAATGCAAACCATGTTCGGTAAATTTATATGGTTCTATAAGATTACTAAATAGTAAAGTGAATAATTAAAAGGTATATTTTGTTATCTTGTATATGTTAAAATGGAAAAAACAATATCTCTCCCTATAAATAAATAATCTTTATTTAATATTTGAAGAAAACGGCCTGTATAAAAGTCTTTTATGTTGAATAAATAAAGGAGTAAGTTCTCTTAGCAATCAATGAGTCTAGAAGGTTATTTATATATAACCTTTATAAAACTTTATTAAATATACATTTCTTATAAAGATCTTCCAGGATATAGTTATAGCAGCGACTGTGTCCCTTTGAGGCAGCGTCTACTGTGCCTTTGCTGACTAGAAGGTTTGGAGAGGATGAAGATTCCTCCCAGCTGACACTAAAAGCTTTGTCAACTCGCCGGCTTGGCCACGGCAACTTTGTGGTAATGCCCCGGGTACGTCACTTTGAAGCAGGGCCCTGATATATAGTCGTACTTAGATCTGCGCGCCAAAGCAGCGTAATTTAGTAGTCGAGTGTGACAAACACCCAAGTTGCTATAAATCAAGTGTATCGGGTTGAAAACTATTCAAAAAGGTTGTGATTAATCGAAGGAAATTCAATATCTCAAGGCTTATTTTATAAGTTAAGAATTCTGCAAGTGGTTTTTTTAAAATATCCATTACTTCAATGCAAATTTAATGTAAAGCTTAACCAAAGATTTTATCTACAACATTTATTTTAGGAAGATAAGCAAATAATTTTAAGTTTTGAATATGAAATTTCATATAATAATTTTATAATAATTTTGCTTCCTCTTTATTGTCAAGCTTGTCTTTATATGTTACTTGAATTAACCTACTAAAAATAAATATTCTAATTATAATATTTAATTTAAGCAGTTTCCTAAAATAGTGGATTCAAAAAGTATAACGATAATAATTTCAATATCTCTTCTAAACTCTTACATCAAAAAATTGAGTCAAACTGTTTTGCCTGGCCAGTTAATACATTAACTAATATAATAACTACATATACCATGTACTACAATCAGGCCCAATCAATTAGCTAATTACGTTGTCCGTGTCCCCTAATCACCATCCACATTAGCAATAAATCTCGAATTATTTTCACGCTGCCAAGTGAGAAATCTTGTGGAAAAATCCAACAAAACCTGAACCGCAAATGTCTAAAGTTTCCGTTAGCCAAAAAATATGCCAAAATAAGCCACATCCATAAATCTCAACTTGGCCAGCATGTTTCTTTCTCTAATTTCTCTTTCTCTCAGAGAGCAGTTACGAGAAAATCTAACCGCAATGTAAACAAATTAACTAAATCAGATTCTAATTGCAATTAGTTTCTGGGCAAAGGAGTTCATGAGCGACCAAGGAGGTCCGTAATGGGTTTGTTTTCTTGTGGTAAGAAGAGGAAACTTTCTGGTTATTTAGTTGGCTCAAAGGTAAATACAGAAATAACTGAAAAAGTTATGGTTCATAATAATTGAAGTAGAAAAGGTTTCCTGAATTTTAAAATATATATTTTTAATATCAAGAATTTTTTGGCTTCCCACTTTTAAAATTAAAGTTTTGTTATTTTCATGTATTGAGAAGAGTAAACTTTTTGGTTATTTAGTTGATTAAAAAGGTAAATAAATAAATAACTGAAAAAGTTAAAGTGTATAATAATAAGAGTAGAAAAAACTGGTTTAACTTTAAACTATATATTTCTAATATAATGAATTATCGCAATTTTGTTTCCCACTCTTAAAATTAAAATTTTGTCTATTTTTTTGTGATGAGAAGAGGATACTTCCTGGTTATTTAATTGGCTAAAAAGGTAATAAATATCTGAAAAAGTTAAAGTGTATAGTAATAGGAGTACAAAATACTGGCTAAACTTTAAACTATATATATCTAGTATAATGAATTAATGCAATTTGGCTTCCCACTTTTACAATTAAATTTTGGTGCTACCATAAGCCATTTTAATGGGCGTCGCATAAGGCGGAAATATGGCCAGTCAAAGTCAAAGTCAAATATGGCTCAATATTAACCATTATGTTGGCTGGCAATGTTTAATTTTCTGCTTACACACATGTGCCGGGCAGGGCAAGCAGGGTGCGGGGAAATTGCAACGCACACACAAAATTTCTAATTCTAATTACGAACAATAAACGGACGGAGACTGGCTGCTGAAAAGCCTTACAAATGGTTTCAACTTCATAATCCATTCGGGCCTACAACCACCACACTCCCTGGCCATTTAGCAAAAGAATTAATATTCAGATTTATGTATTAATAACATTGCCAACGGTTCCGGCCTTGGGGTCAACTTGTGTTTATCGTTTAATTAGGAACCACGACCATATCAAGATTGCCAGCCACATGTGACCACTCTCCTCCCATTCGCAGTCAAAAGTCGCATAATTAATCTGCTTATGAAGCCCAGTTCCGGGGAGCGTTTGGGGGCGAGTGTGACTAAGTAATAGCCTCGTAATACTCCTCCATATTAATAAAACAATTTAGTTTTATGTGAGGCCCAGTTCCGGCAGCAGTAGCAGCAGCAGTTGCGGGTTGTAAATCACGGCTGGAACGGAAATTGTTTCGCTAAATGCAGGGGGTTGGTGGTTAATAACTAACAACAAAAGTTTAGTCATTAAATTGTAATATCTAAATTACCTTTTACTATCCAGGACTTGGTTTAGTTTATTTAAATATTAAATATCTATACAATTTGTATCTCAATCAGGGCATTTGTCATAGATAAATTTGCTAGAAAGAAAGAAAAGCTCAAATGCACGGGGGAAGGACCTGGGCTCTCATAAGTTATATAGGAATTTGGCAAGCCGGGCGGCGTCAATAAATAAACAGAAAGAGGCGTATAAGGTATGGCCGGAGCGGTCTCCAAGGACAAAACTATCCGCCGGAAAAGTCCAACCAATCCACTCTTGCCTCAAACATTTATTTATGGGCCAGCGCTAGCTGGTCCGGGGGAAAATTTACATTTTCCAAGCCACCGGGTAGCAGGCTGGGCAAATGACCCACGATGGTTACCTCTCATGTCTCTCTCTGAGTGGTCCTGGGTCCTGGGAACTGGGAACGCAATCAAACGCCGTCTATCGGGATTCCCTTTTTATATTTTTTTTGTGTGACTGGGACTCGCCTCTTGGCCATTTTCATACACATGCGAGTGTGGCGCTACGGTGCGACGCGTTTCGCCATTTCGGGCCAACATATATCATTGTCTGGCCAGAAAGAAACCCCCCAGCCCCCCCGGCAAAAAGAAACCAAAATTCCGGAATACCAAAAACTGACTCGAGGCGAGTCGAATTCCAACCTGCCGCCATTTTCTGATTTATGATGCTATTTAGATTTCACGTGATTCGTTTTCAATGCGCGCGCTCTCTCGTCCACTCGAAAAAGATAGAAAAAATCGCGACCAATAAATCGCGAGTGGGGCGGGCAACCAGCAAAAAAATGAAACTAGAAATGAATCTGAATGCTAAAAATTACAACACACAGCTGCGTGTGCATAAATCTCCCAACCCAACAGTTTGGAAAATTTTTCAAAAAAAAATTAAAAAATAAATGAAACGAGAAGCCAGAGAAATATAATCGAAGCCAATCCAAAATTCAATTCGTTGCAAATTCAATTTCTTTGTTCAGGCTTATCATCTATTAAAAGCACAAATGGTGGCATATTGAGGGGAAAATTACTGGAAAAACGAAGCAAGAGAATTTTTTAAATATTTATTAAATAGTCTAGACTTAGATTATATTTGTGATAATAAGACAACTTGTAAATTAGTCTGTAAAAAGTGATTTCTAGTAAAATAATGATCGCTTAACTATTTAAATGTGGAAAATGTAAGAAGATAAATATATATATATCTTTATAATAATATATATAATAATAATAATAATATATATAATATCTAGATAATATTTATTAAGATATTAGTAGTATAGGAAGAAAAAACTTCCATTGATTTATGCATGCTTTTTAAATGCCATTTCTTAGAATCTTTCTTTTCTTCAGTCCTAGAAGCGTACCCTATAATTTATTTAATATCTATTCTGAGGTCCTTATAATTATAAAGGCAAGGGACAATAAATATATATATGAAATAATTTAGAATTCTTTAAATTACTACAGCTGCTGTGCTCAACGATATATTTTAGAGAAACACTTTTCAAAATAAAATAAGAATGCATAAGCAAAGGACATATCTTCAAACCCATTCTAAATTGAATTCGTTGCGAATTCAATTCCCTCGCTTTGGGCTTATCAACTATTAAAAGCAAATGGCAACATGTTTAGCATGAAATGGGCAGAAAGGGAGCTAGCTGCTCGCCCTCCAATTATGAATTTGGCAATTCGATTTGCATACAATCGTCGGGCATGAATAATTGGGGAATCCCCGCCCGACGCTCATCAAGTTCATGAGCCTGCTCCGGCCGATTGACTTTGAATATTAGCTGGGCCCATGAAATCGGGCGAGGGGGCAATTTCCCGGGCCAAGACTAGGTGGCCAGGGGAGAGGGCGGTGGATGTGCGGCGCCAGCTGTAATTGACATGCAAACGCATTCCCTGGCCTCTGATTTGATTTCCGTGTTACTGTTGTTGTTACGCATATGATTATTGCTCCGTGAGGGCCTCGCTCATGTAATTCATTTGATTAATTATAGTCCAACATCAGTTATTGCGCACTATGCCCAGGGTGTGGAGATGGTGTGCTTGTGTGTATGTTAATACAAATTAATTAATCTTCGCAATATTGCAGCGGCGCGCAGCGAGACTGAGATTGATTGCAGTCGCGGGAGAGGGCAACATTTCGGCTAAGCTCCTTCGCCCAAATGGAGAGAGAGACTTCTTTTCGAATGGGTGGGATGAAAGGTGACACCTAGAACAGAGGGGAGAAGAGAGGAAGCTGATATGACAGACCATGAAATACTGGGCAGCCAGTTCGCAAGAAGCATTGCCTACTTTTTGGCGGTTCCCTATTTAAGGCGACAAAATACGGGATGGTAGGAACTTCTTGTATTTGTTCATATTTATTTTATCTTTATATGTAGCTTGGAACTTATAAATAATTACATTGTATGGAAACCAGTATATATCTATATTATATTTTAGAATGTTTTTAACAATGAGTTTTAACAGAATTCCGTATTTTTTGTCCAGTTCAGGGGGATTTGTTATTACAACTCAGATCTGAGCTCAGTGTAGAGCTTCTAAATCTTAAAATAACATAATAAAAAATATTAATAATAATTTCTAGGTACACAGCTTTCATTAAATAAGGTCAATAAAGTTTTTTAAGAACCTTCGAATATTTGTATTTGTAAAAATTGCAATAGCAATATAATCTATATAAAAAACATCATCTCTAAGAACCCTTTCTTCTCTTCCACTGATGACTTTAAAATACTGCTTATAAAACCACCGAAATCCCATGATACAAGCATATAATGTTTACTATACAAAAGGAAAATCTCAACACGTGTATAGTTAATACCTTGCTATGGAAAGTCGATCCCAACCACCGAGCACACACAGCCAACCCTCTTACTCTAAAAAGTTGCCCTAATAGCCACCGCCTGCTGGCGGCAGTCACAACAAACACAAATCCCACGATTGTAAATTCTTTAAAATTGTTTATCTCATCGCTGGGACTTTGTAATTTTTTGGCGCATAATTTACATGAGCATTAAAAAGATCCTTTGGCCATATTCCTCCGACCCGATGAATGATGAGGCGACGGCACGCGGCAGACCGCAAAAACACCGCCCCCTGCTCCACCCCCGGCTTGACAACAGGCCAACTATTAAACGCTTAATGGCAATTTCATTGTACATCATATCCGATATCGGCCGCCGGATATCCGTTGTCGGCGGACAGTCCCAAGGCCACATGTTCGCCGTGATTACATGAGAGTTGACACGCCGCCTGGTTGGTGTGGACACGTGATCCGGGTCACGTGTCGCCAATTCCACAGGCCCACAGGCCACAGGCTTCAGACAAAAATAAGCAAGAAATCCTGACTGACTTGGATTACTCTTTTATTTCTGGCCAGTCAAAGCTTTTTTTTTTGGGAATTTTTGGAATTAATCTGTAAGATTTAAAGGCACAATAAACCCATCATCTTATATTAAATTTGTTAGATTATGAAAATTTTTTAAACATATATTTTTAAAGTAAAGAAACAGGTGTTACACAAAAGCAGAAGAGGATATTATCATTGTCTGGCTCAACCATAGTTTGATCTCAAAGATCAGTTGCATCTCCATCCATCCATCAAGTTTATCTTAAAGAGATATGTCTTTAAATATTATATATAATATTTGTAATATATTTACACTACTTATATATTTCTATTACTTTAAATATATATATAAATATATATATTATTATTATTTATATATATTTTATTATACTTTTTTACTAGAGTATTCCCACTTCGTTGAGCAAAAAATCACGGACTTCACCTTGCTTTCATTTCGTAATGTAATCAAATTATGAAAATTATACGAGACCTTCGCCAAGTAAGTCAAGTTGGCAACAATTTTGACTGATTGTTTTCGCTCGACCCCCCCTGAGGGCGGCCAGGAGAGCAGCAACCCTCCAGTCCCGAAGCCCCTGGGTGCCCCGCCGTGATTCACTCGGGAAACCAACCCCTTTTGTGGGCGAGAGGTGTTCGGAGAGACGGGCACAAGGCAAACAAATTATATTTAAAGTCCCAGTCCCAGTCCCAGTGGGTGTTGGGCCGCCTCAACCTGCCACGGATCCGGTTCCAATTGGATATCCGTTTGGTGCTCGCCCGGGCCCTTGAGTCATCATCATCATCATCTCCGATGGGCTCTGGGCTCTGGGTTCTGGATTCCGGGCTCCGGAGGACGACCACCCACGAGGCTTTGCTTATTACTTTCGAGCGGGCCTTAAACTCCGGCTCTGTCTTTTGGGGTTAAGCTGGTGCCTGCCCCCTCAGCAAATGACACATCACGAACTTTTTTAATTTGTTTATGATAATTTACGTATTAAGTAATAGGCAGAGACACGACACGCTGTCATTTATTATGAAATGTTTCTGAAAAGGATAACAAATGGCAAAAATAGATAATGATAATGATGATGGGGAATAACTATGATTAATTATCTTTTTTTAAAGAGTTTCTACGATTATGAGCTCATTTCCATATTATTAAAATAATAAAGAATAAGTTCTTGAAAATATTGCCAACGCGAGATGTAAAATTGAAACATAATCTCTTCCCCTTCGCAATCTTCAAAGTATAATCAACATTTTCAGTCCTCAGGGAGATTTTCAATGACATTATTTCTCCATAAGCCAGGAGGTCTGCAATCCCAAGCAAAAGGTGAAGCGAATTCAACTAAAATCAATCGTAAAATAGTAATAAATATTTATACCTAGGCTATTGTTGGTGTAACACATGTAAAGATTATAAAAATGAATTTTTATTGTTGACCGAAGAACAACGGCAGGGCATCCCTGGCACCCTCTCCCTTTTTCGCCCTCCTGGCGAAATTTTAAAATCAAAAATTGACGATTATGCAAAAATGCGAAATATCTTTATGGCCGGGAGAGCGGGAAAGAGGCCCAAAGGACAACACACACACACATGATTCCGCCCTGAGTATGACATTTGTTTTATGCCCCGCTCAGGTTGCGGCGGCATAAAAACCGCAAAAGAAATCCGCAACAGAAGGCAACCTCAGCCTCTCGACCTCAATCCGAATTGGGCCTAAAACACATGGGCGAAGTGAAACTGCCACGCGATAAAAGTTAAATATGCAAAGATGGAAATCTATAATTTTTTATTAGGCCCGATCCCCTGCAATGGCGTCTTCCGATTCGCTTGCTGGCCACATTATGTGGCGCTTTTATGCCGCGCCGGCTAATTCGCCCTTTTGGCCCAATTTGCTGCGGTTCTTATGGCGACGCCAAGGAGCATTTTTGCGCAATTTTTACGATTCACGATTTGCACGAATTATACTTATGTACATTCTCTTTATAGTTTTACAATATGGCGACCCAGTTGCGGTATCAAAATTGCATATTCCAATGTTTCGCTTTCAATTAGGGGTTTATTTATGATTGTAAGATGTTATAGAGCTCTGGAAAATGAGAGAAGAGTTTATTATCTACATTCTTAATGTTATTAACATAAAGTCTTAATAAAATGTGCTAAAATAAAATTATGGAAAGGGTTTTCTTTTTTTAAATATGATCATTTTTTTCTCATAGATGATCTCATAAATGTGGTATGTAATATATTTAATGGGTTGCATTCTCTGCAAACATTTTCTAATTAGGTAATTGTATTTAATTAATGATTCTCCTTTTAAATCCAATGTAAAAAGTGCACTTTATTTCTAAATATTCTCTATAGATCTTTAGAATTAGGGAACTGATTATTATCTACATTCTTATTGTTATTAACTTTATATTTAATAAATTATAATTTATTTAATAAAATATACTAAAATAAAATTATGGAGTGTTTTCTGTTTAATTAATTAATTATTCTCCTTTTAAATCCAATGTAAAAAGTGCACTTTATTTCTGAATATCCTCCATAGCTTTGGTAAAGGAGGGAACAGATAATTATCTATATTATTATTGTTATTAACATTAAGTTTTAATAAAATATACTAAAATAAAATTATGGAAAGTGTTTTCTGTTTTATTAATTAACTATTTTTCTTTTAAATCCAATGTAAAAAGTGCACTTTATTTCTGAATATCCTCCAAAGCGGACCAAATCAACAGCACTTTAGCCCGCAGCAGCAAGCTCTGCCTATTTTGGGTGCCAGCCAGGAGAACCAGGCGGGATCCAGGCAGGACTCACAAAAAGGGCCGCAGCAAGTTTCGGGGAATATCCCACAGCAGCAACAGCAGCATGTAGGACAGCCACCTGAGCATGAAACACATGGTCCGCAGCAGAATCCTGGATTGCAGCAGGACCTTGGCTTGAAGCTCGGAACAAGGCGTCTAAACCGGCGTACTTGCATGCACATGGTCCAGAGAAGTTGTGAGGAGTCGTAGGTGGGATTGTGGCAATAGTAGTTCACTCCAGACCCAATGGTTGACACATACGGGATGGTAGATTAGGCCCCGAAGAAACTCGATTTATTTCGTTTATTTGGCCAGCGCCGAGTGTTCGGTCCTAGAGGGATTCAGTACTGGCTAATGGAGGCATTTTTGGGCGGCTCGGGGAGCTAGTGACTTACATTGGACAAACAAACTGAAATAGAAAGCTTCGCCGGGATTCTTTCCTTTCGTATTTCTAGACAATTTTGACAATGAAAAGCTGATAACTAACAGAGAAGAATTAAAGTCTTTCACTTTGAGGGGGGTTTTAAAATTTTTTATAATTCTTGCAAGCTTTTTGAATGTTGGCCAATAAAAGGAATTTAAATTTAAGGGAGATACATATAGAACACCAAATATTACATGTTTTTCAAGAGTTTTGTTTTTAAGCAAGCTATTTGGCTACGTTTATGAAACTTGGCATATGAATTAGAAATATTTTATATATTTGTAAATATATATTTATATATTGTTGCGGAGAGACCTCTATATAGCGCAATATAGATTGTGAATCATTTTTGTTTGTGAAAAGCAATGTTATAATTGTTTCCTTTTTCTCGAATAATGAATATAATAATCAATTTCGCTTTCAAACTCAAAAGTCACTTTTGTAGCTAGTTTTTGCCTTTAAAAATACGTTATTTATTTAGTTTAGGATTTCAGGGAACGCCTTGTAGTATTAGAAACGTGTCTGTAAATTTTAGGGCTCAGCTCTTAACTTTATGAGTTGGAAAAAAGGTCTCGAGAAAAACGCTAAAACGTATGTAGCGTATGTGTCCTTAACCCCCTCTTACTTTCGTAATAATCGGAATTCTACTATGGAATATGTAGGATATATTCTAATATAAAAAAGAATAAAAATGTACCTTCCCCATAAAATACTTTTAGACAACAACTCTTTTTAACAAGTTTTTTAAACTTCCAATTGTTTAAATTGACTGCCGAAAGGGTTACTTTACAATTTCCCTGCCCAAATCCTTAACCTCCCCTGCCCTATTGAAGTCCACTTTAGTTAATGGTAAAACGCATAAATGAAATCATAAATAAAAGTCGCCACTTTGATTTACTTGCGCTGACAACAGCACAACATTAAATTAAGTGCAGTACATGGCATCGTCTTCCCCTTGGGTCCAACGAGGGTCTAACCAAGCGTGAATCAAGTGGGGATGGGCTGGGATGGTTAAGTGGAAATTGCGCATTAGCTTCGCCTGCCAGTGGACGCAACCAAAGCGAAAGCACACACAGATACTCGAATCCAGAGATGTTCCATAGCATAAAGGCGACAGGGAACAAGGCAAACAAGGACGCGAGGCTAGCAATCCTAGCTAGAAATCGAAACTCCCGATGCAATTCCGAGGTAATCAAATAGAATCAACTAATGATTCTGGAAGGATTTCAATTAGGAAGCGAAACCAGGAACTCCCAACGAGTCTCATGTGTTTTTGGTCTTCAAGAGTGTGCATTTGGCAAGGAAAGCGGTACACTTAGAACATTTTCAGAACCAAATATCATAGAATTATCAAAAAATATATCAATTTCATTCAGAAGATAATGTTTACATATTAATGTTTTATTTACACATTTAATTCTAAATGATACAAACAATATTTAAATCATTTTATTGAAACATTTAAATCTGGATGAAATTAATATATTTTATGATATTTTGTGGAGATTTGGTACTAACAATTTTGTAAGTGAAGGGCAAAAGCACTTAAAAAATTTACTATTGAATGAAATTGATTTATTTTTTGATAACTTAAACTGAAAATATACAAATTAAAAACGAATATCACAGAAACCCATTTTAGAATGCTACGTTTTGGAAATTATTCTTACAAATGAGAATAGCCACTTGGGAATTATAAGCACAGGGGCCTAAAAAAGATTTATTTTTTGATAACTTAAACTGAAAATATACAAATTAAAAACGAATATCACAGAAACCCATTTTAGAATGCCACTTTTTGGAAATTATTCTTACAAATGAGAATAGCCACTTGGGAATTATAAGCACAGGGGCCTAAAATTTTGATTTTATGATTCAATAATTAAACAAAAGCAGAAATATTGTTTCAAGTGCCACTTTGGGACATTAAAATGGCATTGGGCTGCGCCCCATAAATGTTGCCAATTAAAATCTTATTTTCGCTTATTACATTTCCCATCGCCCTGCCCGCACTCACAGGTGTGTGCCACACCCTGTTCCGCCAATAAACACGTCTAAAAATTTAGCCGAAGTATTTGTCGCATGGCCAGGCCACCTGTTCCCCAAAAAAAATTGTTTCCTTTCGCTTTCTCCGTTCTGGGTAATTGAATCATTTTAGCGCCATTTATTTTGTTCAGGTTTGCAGAGGTCTTTGATGCTGGGCGCGAGTGTGGGGGAAATGCTCGCCGTAAGCGTGACATTTGTAAAACAATTTCTATTTTGAAAATGGAACAAGCGGCCGGGATGGGCACGCGAGTGGGCGGAACATAAATAATAATGCGTTAAATTTATGCGCTGATTAATGTGGAGCAGTCAATCTCCACCAGCTAAGGGCGGAGAGGGACCAGGGGATTCCCCGCCGCTTGGGCGAGGTCCTCAGGTGTGACCTGGTGTGGGGAGATGTGGCAAAGGGGAGTCTTCAGCTTCAGTTCATATGAATACTCGATTGGGTGCGTCGAAGGAAGGTTCTTATTATTGAGAAATCTTTGCCAAGTTTTGAATTGTAAATAAGGTATCCAAGGGGGATTTTATTTGGTTAAATTTAATTTAACTTGATTTTCTGAGCCAGCGAAAATATTTAGCTTTAGACTAGGTACTGGGACTCTCTTCACATTTCTTATTCAAAATATAATAGTGTTATATATGCTAAATGCGTTAAATGCTTAAATCTACTTAGTATGTTACCATTTGTGGTTTCCCCGGCCCTTGACCCAACTTGATTCATATCCCAAACATATCCCGGGTCCTCTCAAGCCAAATCCCATCGAATTAATTGAATGAGATCCACTTGCATCCCCCCGGCGAGCCGTACGTCGTTTCCCCCTAGTGCCAAATACGTAGGCATTTAGCGGAACGTTTATTTCATTATTACGCCTAGGGCAACCCGTGGAGAAAGGAAGAGTCGAATTGAAAAAGTCAAAAGTTGTTTTCTCCAGGGGGTGGTGCCACCCCAAGACCAAGCCCAAGCCCACTGCCAGAGATCATCGCAGGGGTTGGGACAGCAGCGCATCATCGGCGAACTAAAAACCGGAACGGAAGCAGCGACAAGAAGGAAGGATTTCCCGGACGCAACCACCAAAACCGTAGACAAAAGGCTGACACTTGTGTCCTTCTCTTTCTCCCTCCCCCAAAGCAAAATATATACAACACCACCCAGAGACCGAGTCTGAGCCCACCTCCATGGCCATGTCCTCATATCCTCTCCTCATCGCCCTCAAATCACATGCATAAGGTTTTTAAGTTTTGTGCTTTGTCATACAAGTGCGTGGAGGACGATCTGCAGATTCAGTTGTAAAGATATGGTAACAGGCGCGTAATGTGACAGCATTTCCAGCCAGGCCACGGGTGCGGGATGTGGGATTGGAGATGGAGAAGGATCGGGGTGTGGGATGATGGGATGGCAATGGCAAGGGGAATGGGTATGGGTATGGGTATGGAGATGGGTGTTGCTGACATAGCGGTACACATGTTTGGGCGTTGCCAGACGGCTGTGGATTGCGGTGTCCCCAGGTTGGGCAAGGATACTAGCGAGGGTCGATCAAAAGATTGTCTACCTTGATTATTTTATATCCTTGGTTTCAGTTTTGGATTCAGTCAAGTATTCTGAATTTTTTATACTCAATTTATCCTCAAATAAATCGCAAAATGTATCCTCTTTATTGTTTTCCCTTGAATAAAATAATTGAAAGGATCGGGGTCGGGATCGGGAGAGCAATTTTCGAATTTTGTCTGTTTCAAAGGCAAATGAAATCTAGCTCTGAAATCTGTAGTCTTTTGTTTTTTAGTTCTTTATATTAAAATTATAATTTTAAATTATTTCATAGCTCTCTAAATTATCTCAACTTACAGAAATTCCACATTATAAATTTATAGGAAAGAAATGTTATCTAAATATTTTATTGTTTAATTACTTTTTAAAAAACTTCATTATTAAGAATAGTCTACTTTGAACATCATAAATTTGCAATAAGGATAGATATTTTCCTTTGGCAACTCTTGTTCCCGCCCTCTCAGAGCCTCATCTCCCCACTCTTTTTGACTGACAAGTTTCCCCCGAAATCCCCAATTACCTCTCACCTCCTGTCCATATGATGTGAACCATTTTTGTTGACATTGCCGCCTTGTTTACACGAATTTTGCGCCAAATGTTTAGATATCATTTTGCGTAACCGAAGCACGGGGGCGGGATGAGAACGGGCAGGCACCGCCAACTAAATGCTGAGTAAATAGTTGCCGGGGTAATTGGAACAGAGCTACGTGGAGCACTTATTTACCTTCAACGATATGATATTTGCACGGTCGGTCGGAGGGGAGGTGTACTGAAATCAATGCAGCAGTTCATAGAGACCTTGAGAAGAAATTTAATTAAAGAACAGGTGACAATGCCAAAAGGGGCGTTGCTGTGAATTTCTCTCGGCGAGCGTCATAAATCACAGTTCCAAGCCGAAAAGATGTCCGAGGAGCGGGGAAAGTGTAGGAGCCAAGCGACTGCTGCAAGTGTCAGCAACATGTGGCCAAGAACAGGAAAAAATCCAGAAAAATAAATTTAAAAAATAAGCGAAATTACGAGAGAGAGAGAAAAGAAAAGGAGGCAAGGGGCAGCAATCAAAAAATGTCGTGGACTTTCCTTCTTCTTTTTTCACTTTTGACATGGTCAAGTTTAATTGAAAAAAATAATACAACAAAAATTGGCTATAAAAGAAAGGCGACTTTTAACCTCCGCAGCTGCTGCAGCAGCCAAAGCTCATAATTAGGAAATCCAGCGAAAGAGCGACAGAGCCAGAGAGAGTGAAATTAATTTATTCCTATTTTTTTTTTGTACACTTTTAATTGAATTTTGCTGTGCTTTTTTATTTTTCCTACCTCCATTCAGCCACTGCAGATAATTTTAATAACCTGAAGCAGGGAAATGGCCAAAGGATGCGACGGTAATTGCCGTGGCCAAAAGCGGACGATAAGCAAATGTGAAAAGCAGGAGAGCCAGGTGGAGGAACGGCCGCCCCGTTCCCCGAAAAGGGTTACTTTTCTGGGGTCTTTTATTAACAAATTTCACTTTATTTACGCCGCACGTTATGCTATAATTAATAATCAGGCTGCATAGGTAGTAAAAGTGTTGCAAAAAGGGCAGTTGATTAAATTTGACACAGTTCATGGAGCCTTTTAGAGTAACGATATGAGTACTGAAGTTGCTTTGGGTTAAATATTGGTTGAAAAGGGTTACATTTTGTGGTTGGCTTTTGATGACATTTATGGGTTAGATTCCTCCTGTGTTAAAACAACCGATCTTTTGTAATTCAATTAATAAACTAATGAAATGTTGAATTCTAAAATTAAATCCTATTTGAATTCTTGAAGTTTAGTTAAAAGCTTGATCTTCTTTTTGAGTTCCTGGTCCTTAGACTTTTTATTATTATTTTATAAAATTTTATATTTTAAAGAAGTTCCTTGACCTAGGTGTTATTTCTAAGGAATTTTTAACTTTAAGCCCCAATTCTCTTTCCACCTTTTTTACTGAATCTTTTCTTTAATCTTAAAGATCAAGTGGGATCGAGGCTTATAACTCTTTCTAGATTTTTAAGGCATTACATAGAAAGGTAGATATATATATATATACCCATAGGGTACAAGGGTATTATAACTAAGTGGCAACCTAGATTGTGTGTAACACGCAGAAGGAGACATTTCCGACCCTATAACACATATATATATTTAATGTCCGTCTGTCAGTCCGTGAGAAACAACAGATTTCAGAGACTATGAGAGCTAGATCTACGAAATTTGGAAACCACACTCCAATCTTTTTTGTTTGTTTTGTTTTAAAATTTGGCCCACTTCCGCCCCCAAAAGCATGAAAAAAGCTATAGTCGTGATTCGGTTTAAAGTAAATGTATATAAAATAAATACATTTGTGCGGACGTTCTCCAAAAATCTGAGTCAAATAGAATGATAAACATAGGAGCTATTCAGAAAATAAGTTTCTTTGTCTGCTGAGAGCACCGAAATGTTGCTTAACATGTTCCTAGAAACATTTGTTTTTCTTGGTGTTTCTCAATATGTTGCTAGCAACATTTTACTTCATTTGTCAGCATTTCCTTCTGTCTTCCGTCCTGTTTAATTTCAATTTTTCTTAAATCTTAAATCTTTTAATTTCGCCCACAATGCATTGTGTACCGGGTATTTCACAGTCGTCCTCACTCGACTGTAGCTTTTCTACACGATTTTTAAAGATTTTTAAGAAATATTATCTGGCTAATAAATAAATAATGCATTTTATTTTAGTCCTTCAAAGATCGAAATCCTCTTTATACCCAATCTTTGTCGCCATCTGTGGCTGAAATGTAAGAAAAGTGAGCTTATTTTTAAGCTTTTTCAAGTTTTTGCACCTTAGCTTTTGCATATCCTTGTAGCCTACAGCTTTTCTTGCAAAAGCTTAATATTTTTAAATAATTATCAGAATATTAAAGTTTAGTAATAGCTTTATGTGTCTAATATGATTGATACAATTACATTTTCGATCTAAAAACCGGAACGGAAGCAGCGACAAAAAGGAATGATTTCCCGGACGCAACCACAAAAGCCGTAGACAAAAGGCTGACGCTTGTGTCCTTCTCCTTCTCCGTCCCCCAAAGCAAAATATATACAACACCACCCAGAGACCGAGTCTGAGCCCACCTCCATGGCCATGTCCTCATATCCTCTCCTCATCGCCCTCAAATCAATACTCAACAACTGAATAGAGTTGCTTTATTTGTTCTAACAACCAGTTACACTATAATATGTAAATATTAAAAGTTTTTCTTATATCTTTTGTATATCTTGTGTTTTTTAAAAGAAAAGATGTCAAAATAGTAGAGACGAGCACGAATTTTACCATTAATTTAGTCACAAGTTTTACATTTCTAGGAATCTTGCTTATTTTGATATTTCTCCATAACATCACGGGCCAGCTTCAGCTCTGCCAGCAGAGCCTTCATTTGGGTGCGATCTATGTTAAGGACATGCGTTGTATCCCTAGGCAGGCCGTCGACCAATTCTTGCGAGATTTTAAATTCAAAGGTGGCACAATTCGGAGGCGTTACGCCCGGCGAGGTTATATCGCGAACGCTCTGCAGTTCGTTAACTGAAGTTACAAGAAAAGTGTGAATAATAATTCAACAGATCGTGATCTCAATGTAACCATAAAAGTATTATTTCTTGTTAAATTGAGATCGAGGGCTAAATAAAAACCACGCACTCACTTTTGAAAGCTTTATCTATCAGCGTTTGTCGTATGGATGCGGAATGCTTCTGCAATACTCGACACATGGCAGCGGCATGATCCTTGGGCAGTCCCAGCTGTTGGATCTCCTCACCAAATATGCTCTCCGTACAGCTATAGCGAGCGGCATTAGTTAGCATATAATGAATGCAGGCCACGGCGGTTTTGCCCTCATTCGTGAGAGTGGATGTCAAGGATTTAATTTTCGATTCCTGAAAAGCCCATATATTTATTATTATTTATTCTTTACAAAATATATTTATGGGTGTTACCTCGAATGTCTGTCCACAAATGCGCAGGGCCACTAGCTCGCTGAGTTGCTCCAAGTTCTCAATGGTCAGGTTGGAGAGTGTGGATATGATCTCAGCCAGAACCCAATCTGGGCAATCGCCTTCGCCGCAAAATCGAAATTTCTGTAAAATTTAGTTTCTTGTTTGAGAGAGTTTCATTTGGAATAGGGAAATAATTTAATTTAGCCAAGGTTAGCTCCTCTTTCACTCTCACTTTCACATTTCGAAAGCAAACAAAAGCACACGCCTACACATAAGTTAACCCAGCACGTTTCTGAGTAAATTAAAGACCACAGTGCCTCCAATAAGTGGGTTCTCGAGCCAAATGAAGAGCTCTTAGGAAATGGAAGAGATGGAAGGATGAGAGCTGAGAATACCCTTGAAAAGTGTATCCCGAACTATATTGTGGGAGTTATTGTTAAATATACAATTTCTTGTGCTATGGAAGCATTATTTAAGAAATCCGAAGTTATTAAATGTAAATACTACCAGAAAATGATTTTTATAATTCAACAAATATATACTCGAACTTACTCTAACAGATAACATTTCATATAAGAAAACAAGAAGAACGGACAGATGACCAACCTAATTGGGGTCACTGATAAGCCGCCTCGGACTCTGGCCAGCAAAACTAATGATACCTTTTGGGTTGGAATGGATACCAAGGATGGGATCCCCAAGAGCTCCAACGACAGCGTCGAGGAAAAGAAAAAGTCGAGGACGATATTTGCATATGATTAATTTCATACGCTTGCCTGCTAATCAGCGAGCAATTTGTTCAAGTGGCGACGAGCGCAGAAAAAAAGGGTGGGTTGCGGGATACATTTTCCAGGATATAAGGGAAGGCCGCGTTTGGGGAGCTCCGTCTCAGTTTCAAGTGCATGTCACGTTTATCTCTGGCCAGGATTAATAAACGCAACTTTGGCGGAAGGGTAGAGACGGCGAGCGAGCAAGTTAAGCGACTGAAAATTTATGACACTTGTTGCCATTCATTGTCTGGCGGGAAAAGTAAGTGGCAAGGAGGCGGAACGCAGGAGCGGAGGATACGGAGACGGAGACGGAACGCTGCCACGCTTATTAATACGCACTCGTATTTATTTAGCGACGTGTGTAACGGCTTAGAAAATGCGAACGACAAACGTTTTATAATTATTTTATGGACTTCAAAGTTGTGGGTGGCGGATCGGTCGGCTATATAAGCGAAGCAGCTCGACGGTAGCTATCGCAGTTGCCCGTGAGGATTAGGAGGAGTCGTCACAGTCAGTCGGCCCAGCAGTTCGCAATCAGAAGTAAGCTCCACCATGCAGACGTGGCCCCTGTGGATCCCGTTCCTGTTCCTGGGTATCGGCACAAATGGAGCCGGCAGTGTGCCAACGTCAGGTGTCGCCGGCCTGGATCCCGAGCTAGGCACCTGCGAGCTGCAGCTATCCAAGTACCGTCGCTTCATCCTGCAGGCAATCCTCAGCTTCGAGGACGTGTGTGATGCCTACAATTCGCGACCGGGCGCCGGCGGCGTCCAGGAAACGGCAGATGAAGGCTGGCTGTTCCGCCACTACGCACCGCCGCCCACATCGCAGCGCGGCGAGATCTGGGCCTTCTTCCGCCTGCTGATGGCGCAGTTCAGCGATGCCGAATTCGCCACGATCGTCCGGGATGCGGTCATCGAGAGGTGCCGCATCAAATCGCAGCTGCAGCGGGACGAGAAACGTAACTCCGTGGTGCTGGGCAAGAAGCAGAGGTTCCATTCCTGGGGCGGCAAGCGGTCGCCGGAGCCGCCGCTTCTGCCCGATTACTAAGCCGGGGGCCGCCGTGCTCTCCGCGGTTCCCTCGGTTTCCGCCAAAAATGTATGAAATGTATGTCATGAAATGTTGAAAGTCCTCTTCTAATTAGTTTCAGTGTCTAAATAAACTCGAAGATTGCAAACCGAGCGGCTAAATCGGCGTACTTCTCTTCAAGATCACTCACCATATTGTTGCTACTCTAATTGCCGGGGTTTATCTAGTCTAAAAGTGTACAAAAACTTTGTTTGTTTACCAAATTGCAAATTTTAGTTGCTTTTTGCGAAACTAACGCTAAGAGTTGCTAAGAGTGGCCGCAGCCAGTTTTGCAATTGTTTCTGTGTTTTAGACGTAAGCGTTGCGAAAACTAAACCCTGGGTTCCTTCCGGCGATTATTAAATCTGACGATCAGCGAAGTTTTAAACGCACATTTTACAGCATTTCAATTAATTTTCGCTTTTTCTGACAATTTCTCTGCCGAACTCGATTCTTGCTGTGTGGGTAGAAAACAGCTGATGGGATGTTTTGTTGAGATGTGCGAAGCAACAGCAACACTCTAAGTTGCCCGCAAGCAACGCGTGCGAGGGAAGAGTATAGATATATAAGTTAAAAAGGTGAAATATGAAAAATTCACCTTAGCGCGCTTTTCAAAACCAAGGTATATTTAATGAATTCAATCATTTCTTGCTACTCTGCAGTGAAGTATTTCAAAATAAGAATAAGATAAGTTTCTTGTGCTTTCACATTATAGATGCTTTCTGCACCCCACGAATTGAAAGCGTTGCGCGAATCGAAGAGGAAGCTGTGAAAACATCGAAATTGAAATATCGACTAAGTACTATCGATACTGTCAAACCACCGCTGTTGCTATCGATACTATTGATGGTTTAAAAAAGGCGCTATATCTCTTTTTTTACTAGGCCTCTTTTGCTCATCTAATATTTATTATTTAAATATATAATACTATAATTTTTTTGGGTACTAGAGCGCTGTACCAACCGAAAACGAATGTAAGAGGCAGAAGGCGGCTTCTGCCACCTCATATGGTACTTTAGTAACCAACTCGATGGGGTCTGAAATTGTTCCATAAAGATGGCCTTCAAATATGTTTCAAGATTTTTGAATATGTCGAATGTAGAAATTATCTTCGTACGGACGCAAACATCTGAGAAAAATGTCAAAATTTAGGAAAAAATTGGTTGTAATACTTACCTTGGGCCTTCTTATCGCCGATGCCCGAGCATACTTGTGTAAGGATTGCAGGAGGGAGAGCGAACAGCTTTGCAATATTAAGAATGAAACAGGTTATAGTATTTTATACGAAACTGTTCAAAATACAGACCGGCTATTGTATGTGAACTCTCCGACAACCAAAGATAAAGACATCTGCATTCCGAAGGGCATGGTAATTAAAGGTTTGAGAGCGAATTCTTCATAAATAACGAACCATCAGTAAAATACACAGTACTCTCATGAATTGCAGAAACCAGTATCGGAGTAGCCTGCGTGTGGTCCCCAGCAAGGGGTTGTCAAATGCTATTAGACGAATCAGATGAATATATGATCTATAGCTGTGTCACGTGCAGATTTGATGTTGATGATGATGGGAAAAAACGTTGCCCTTGCATAAGGAAGGACCCAGTATCGGGATCTGGACATTTTTATAACGGAATTTTGCCAATCATTATGCTTATTTATTTTGTAAATCTATTTTTGTAAATGCTCATTAAAGGTGTACCTTTGAAGTTGAAATTACCTGTTGGTTCTTAATTTAATATATTCTAATATCATTTCAGTTATTATTACACATTACACCGCAATATAACATTTCTTTTTATTTAAAAGTGATTGTGATATCCGAGTATATTATTTGCAATGGAATACATGACTTTTAACTTGCTTGATTCGGCCAACAAGTTTGACTGTGCGGGGCCTGAGTAAAATGCAGGCAGGGACATATTATTAAACTGAATACTTTGAACAATTTTAGTAACTTTTTCCCATAACGGATCGGGTTCAAAATTGTTTGGGTTGTCATTGTCACCTATCAAACGAATTGTATATGTTTTCGAACAATTTTTTTGTATCCAGCTTTCCGCCAGAGTAAATCGTTTAGATGTATCCAACAAATCGGTGTGCTGGAAATACTCTGAAAAGCAGTCGATCCCCAGATTCAAGACTGCCGGAGTGTCCATCTTATTTGTAAATCTCGTCTTCAAATTCTATAAGGAAAAAAGTTTAATAAATGTTTGAAATTTGAATTTTTGAGAACAGAAAGTAATCACTTTAATGACTCCTTCCATTATCGACGTTTTACTCAAGAGGTAAGATGCTTCGTATAGATTCACTAACTCATATGCTTGCATCGTAGAGCAGCAGTCCAATAACAAGTTTGTGCATATTTCTTCTACTTCGAAGGCCATCCACATGTTAGAGATCTTCAAAAGACTGAACAAATCTTCAGGGTCAAGATCCCGCAATGGCTTTTCGTCCCAAGTGTAGACGTAATTAAGGAATTTTTCAAAAATATCTGGGGTCGCCTCCGCTAAGACCACTTCTCCCGTTTCTAAGCCGTCTCTTTGAAACAATTTTTCGAAGAACTCGGATGCGTTGGCTAAAACGATCTTGTGACACGGAAAACTGGAGTTATCAACGCGAACACAAACATCCGAAAAATTTTTGGACTTCAGGAGAACTGCGCCGCGCCGAAACCTAGGCAAAAGAATGAGGAATGTTATTGTTTCTATAAGAAGTTCCTAGTTGTAAATTTACCAGGAAATTACAGAGCCCTTTTTTGAAGACGCCTTCTCCATGTTTTCAATATATGTAATTTCTGATGCAAGGCAAAAGCTAATATATTCACTGACACAGGCAGTCAAAATTCTGCCGAAATATGAAGCGTACTTCTGGCGCTAAATTGTATGCATATAACAGCACTATTTGTTAGCGCTAACAGCACTTGTTTTGTATTTAACAGGGACCGCAGTCAAGCAGTGTGTTAAGGCCACAAGAAAGGGCGCCAGTTTCGAATTACTTTCTAACATTTTGTATATTTCTTGTACGGATATACGAGCTCTTGATAGAAATGCACTATTTAATAATGCTTGGGAACATTTAATAAAATATAAGCCTCTTGTTCTATTTCAATTATAATTAATGAATCAAAATTAAGTGAATCACTGCTCTAAATTAATTAATTTAATAAATAGTTTACCTATTGCGTGTTTCATTGTGTAGTAATTCATTTTAATTTATTTATAATATAGTACACAAATTAAATGTAATATATTATAGTCATATATATATATGATGTAAAGGTAATTTATTTGTATATTTGTTAACGTGGTTCCGTATTTGATTCTCTTTTATTTTATCGGTTTTAAATACTTAAGTTTCTTCAAGTGTGTCTTAACTCGTTTCCCCTTGATTATAAAGTGAAGTTATCTTCATAAACTTAACCTATTTAATCATTTACATATTATTGGAATTTTGGAATCGGAACATAAATGCAGAAAAAGAAGTGCTAAACAGGTATTTACTTCACATAATAATACTGATTCTATAACTACTAACAATATATAGATATATAAATTTAAATAAATTACATTTCAAATTAAGTATTATACTATGAATAAACTAATATTAATATATATATAGATAATTAGTTTGAATAACTTCAGTAAAATTAATTTGCTAGTTCGATTTATAAACTACTTAGATTTTTTTCTTGTTCGATCAACTCGGTTTGGTAAGTTAAAGAACGCAATGCGATAATAAATCTAGAAAACCACTGCATAATTTTGTTGCTTTCCACTTTCTGCCTGCCATTTCTGGTTAAGATTATCTGGCCACGATCGGGAACAGATCACACCCCTTTGGGTCCCTAGAAGGCAGCTCTATCGCCACACCGCTGATCTAGTCAGGTTTTGGAGCAACCTCCGAGGCAGGGATCGGAGGAGTCCGATCGTAGACCCATTAACCTTGTCTATAAATACTACAAAACTAGGCGGTGAATAGTGGGCGATGCCGGGAGGGTGTGTATGTGGGCTTGTGCATGCGGCTTTAATTATCTCATCTGTCTGGTGGACACGCTGAAAACAAATGTTAACTAATCGCCACCGCCTGGCCACACATCTAAATTCGAAATCATTAAATTATTGACTGATAGTGCCGGGGATCCGTGCAACGTGAGCTATTCTCGCTAGCCAGTTTGACAGCGGCGCCAGATCCAGACTTGGGTCCAGATTAGCGCCTGAGCAGGGCTAATTAGGTGGGCGGGATCGCAATCCGTTCC
Organism: Drosophila pectinifera; assembly: GCA_008042775.1. Lineage (NCBI taxonomy): Eukaryota > Metazoa > Arthropoda > Insecta > Diptera > Drosophilidae > Drosophila > Drosophila pectinifera. The sequence goes on from VNKC01003150.1 coordinate 87,344, forward strand.
ATAACAAAATCCGGAAGGCTTCTATTTAAAGCTATCGATCGCTGATCCGTTGACCTCCACCAAGCGGAACTAGGCCTGATCAGCCGATTGCAGCCCTCGAGTAGCCGCCCCAGGTGTACATACCTGTATTCCATGTCCAAGTTAAGTCGCATTGCGATCATCATTACCCAGCACATAAAGCTAAATGCAGCAAAACAAATCAAGTATTTTAAGGCTCTTATCGCCAACCAGAGATTTGAATTTGAATTTTGCATTTACGGCATAAGTCGTATTCTTATTTCGGGAATTTTAGACCACCAACAAGGCATGTTTGTTGTGGTATCAGCTCAAGAAATGTATAATATAAAATCTAAACAAAAGACAAAAAATGATAAAGGCATTCTTAGTAATAAAAACATGGCATTCAAGGCTAACAAAAAAAATGCAAACGAATCAAATCTAAATGAGGTTTAAAATAAAGTAATTGTCTGGTCAATACAGAAATATTTTTATTATATTTATTTTTAACTTAAAAAGATTTTTAATCTAGAAAGATTAATTAAACCACAAATTAATTCGAATCAAAGTACAAAAATACTGCCTAGCCCAAGCCGGACTTTCCCCACCGATGTGGCTCTGCTTTATATGCATTCATGTTCATTAAATTTATTAATTGACCTTCCCCCAAAGCCCGCACCTCTGCACCTCCCTTTTGCGCCATCTTCCACAAAATTGATGAAGAAACTAGGCCATCACTGTATATAGAGCTGATAAGGGGCTTGGGTTGGGGCTGATTAAACCTTGTCCCAGAGATTCTCAAGGAAAACCAACAAAAATAGCCAGATCGAAAATTAAAATTTAGTCATTGAACTTAACATTGAGGAGGAGGATGAAAGCACCAACAAAGGAACGGGAGGAAGTGAGGCAGCATTATTTTTTATTTTTTATTTTTTATTTGCTATTTTAGTTAGTCGCACCCCTGGCTGTCAACAACTAATTAATCTCCCAATAGCGCTCCCTAATCAACGCCCCGATTAAGCACACTAATGATTAAGGATAATTGGGAGAAAAGAATTATAGACATCAGAAAAATCAGGCTAAATTAAATCGCCAACTTGGTTCTCAAAAAGTATGCAATGATTTCTTATATAATCCCTATGATTAAACATAAATAAACGTAAGACCATAGAAAATGTAAATATTTACCTTATTCGCAAATATAAGTCACATATTTTCTAAGCTTCTTTGCACCGATAAAAATAAATAAATATTTTTTTGTGCAAAATACGATTAGTTCTCATTTTTTACTGTGTGGCCAGGTGTTGTATTTTGCCCAAATATCTGCGTGGGCGATGCAAAATAATTGAAAAAAACAGCAAGAGGAAAAGAAAATCAACCTGGTGGAAAGTATATTTTTAGTTTATTTTATTTTATTCATTTACAACTGGTGATTAGTGGGCGTTAATTAATCAGATAAGACTTGCAGGTAATATCGCCGGAAATGCTTGCTTCACTATAGCAATTCCATAATAAGTTACCAGACGGGCCCAAATCATGGTTTATTATGTCCTACCCAGTAAAAGCCATATATTATATCTTATACTATTATAACTTTACGTCTCCTAAGTCACATCTTAAGGTTAGTGAAATTTCAAGGAATCAACGACTCGCGGGGGCAATCTAAAAAATGCAGCTACCTTAAATAGTATTACTAGTAATACTGCTAAACAAAAATAAGTTGTAAATATGGCAGCAGATAAACCCATTGAACTTCTGTGAACTTTTCTTTTGCGCATATAAGAGGCCGGTTTGGGTGGAAAATTTTCAGAGGCATATTCCCGTAGATTAATATGATGTTCATTTTTTGCTGCTATTTTACAATCGTGTTTGCAGTATGTCTGTTGTAAATTATATTTAAACATGAGGGTATATACTTTTACAAACATATAAGTACACTCAGAAGAAATTATGGACTTAAGGCCTTAAAAATGTACATTAATATGCTGAATATAGACTTAATTTAAGTCCATAGTCAAGGTTATCGTTATAACTAGGTTAAAGAGATACCAAAATAATATTAGTTTTATTTAATGTAATATCGTTAAATTAATGACAAACTGTGACTAAAAATAAGTCCATAAGGGCGCTCATGTAAAATTATTATTTATTTATTATGTATGGCTCGAAATCATATATAATTTAGCTATAGATAGATTAATATTAAAATAATTTGAATTTTATTTTGGATTTGAGTTGGGGGGCTTTGAATATTATTTATATAAATTAAATGAAAGTTTGCTTAACAAGTCACTTTATAACTATTATAACTCACTAATATCGTCAGATAAAAATGTAAAAAAAAAAAAAATCGAACCGGGTTCAATCAACACAAAATCCCATCATTTTTGGATTATATTTTTTATGTTTTTTGTAAAAAGCTTTAATAATAATAATAACAAAAAAAATTGATTGCACAAAAAATACATAAACTTGCGGGTCCCCAAATTGTAAGACATCTAAATGTCTATATTGAATGCACATTAAACTTACTTTGATTAAATTGTCATAGTTTCCTGTACTTATAATTAATTGTACAGCCATAAAGACGGATCCAAACGGGACTCAAAATATATCGAAGAAGAAAATCAAAATATATTTTGTTTAATTTAACTTAAGGTACATCACCCAGGTTTCCAATAAACAAAAAGTTAAAAGCATATAAGCTATGAAAATCAAATCGCTACAAAGTGAAATCATTTTTTTTGATAATAATTGTTTTTTCAGCATATTGACGGCGTATAATTTATGGTTATAAATTACTTATTTAAGGCTACGAACTCGAATATTAGATTTACCATTTAAAATCAATTAAGTTCTTTGTTGTCCATAATTCCTTAATGTTAGGAATTATTTTTTTAGGTGTAAGGTATATTAATGATTATCAGTGCAAAATACACTATTAAAACACACATTTTTAATGCAATACGATTTTGTAACTAGGCTAAAATAATGTTTCTCATAACAATTGTTGATTTACATAGCATAAGAAGTAAGAGATATATTTCAGTCTAATACTTATAATAATAAAATTAAGAATTTATTTCGATCTCAGTTCTTTGTCAGGGTATTCGAACAATCGCCTTTGTCCACCTGACCTGTCGTTCCCACTTATTTCATTATTATTTTTTATATATGTTCAGCCATTGATAAGCCAAAAGGTGACCCAGTTGAGACCTACGCGACTCGCTAAATATAGCAAGTCAACAAATATTTTAATAATCGGTCCTTAAGGGAAATTCCAAATAGAAACACTTTAGATTTAAGCAAAATCTTCAACTGAGACTGGAGTCAAATCAAATAACTTATCTGTATAAACGACACCTTTTCCAAAGAAATATTACATTGCCTGGGAGTCCTGTTTCAAAGAATTTATCAATATCATTCAATTAATTATAATACAAAGTATCCAAGCAGTAAAAGTCTTCAAAGAGAGATAAACAAATTTCCCTACCAACCTCTGTGCTTAAGGAGAACTTGAAGCCCAGAGTGGAAGGAAAATAAACATTTTAAATGCCTAACGTTTGTTTGCGAATATTTTTTTCACATGGAAATATATTGAGTTCAATGGCCCTAGGCACCTAGAATAACTACAGACTTCCACAGTAAAATGATTAAAAACTCATAATAGAACACCATCCGATTTTAGTCAAGACTGGCTTCTGACCTCTCCGCCAAATGGAAGGTTAATTAAATCAAAATTGGTGCCAAAATTCAAAATGCGCATTTGCTGGATCCGTGAAAATTTCTCTAGATACAGAAAACTCAAGAGATTCGGTCTGAGAAATCTCAGGAGCCCACTGACTCATTCGACCGCCATGTAAATCGCAAACTAGTCTATGCGTTTATACTTGTATCTAGAAGCAGAGCGCTGTGCACTCCGAGATACATACAGGTCCCCGTCTACAGATACATTTGTATCTGGCAGTGCAATGCTCGCATTTAACATTGAATGCAATGTTTGAGCATACGTCTGAGGTTGATTTTCCCCTCTCTCACTTTTATTTTAATGTCGCATAAACCGGAACCATTAATCAACATTTTCAGGGGAAATGGCGGGATGGGGAAGTGATGTTCATTGGGTTTCTTTACAGTTATCTCAGATCGCAAAGAAAGGCGGAATTGATTAGTTGGGGTCGTTTTTTCGACGTTTTTTTGTGTGGAAGTTCCGTGTCCAAATGTTTTCTAAATAATTTTAATAAAAAGTTAACACTATAATAATGATTGGACATCAAAATTATCACCAATAATTATTTTAATATAAAAGCAAATACATTTCTGAAGTACATACTTGCGTTTTAAGTAAACTTAAAATAAAATTCAATCACGCCACATCCTAAAACATTCGAGTTAATGTTTCTTTAATTGCTTATCAGGTAGTCGAAATTATGCAAAGATATTTTATCACATGACAGATACAACAATGCAATTTGTGGAACCTGTCAATTAGCTGTTTTTGCCAAAATGCTGATTATATTTGGCAGGTGTTTTTTAGGCCATATCAAGTTTATTAACAAAGTCGTGGAGATGAAAAGAGTAAGGTTAAACCTTAGAGATAAGTAAAGATTATACAAATAAATAAACTGGCGGATAGGAATAAAATAAGCATACGAAATCTAGGGGCCTGCTATCGCCTTAAAATAAGCCTCAACCTACATCTAATATTTGCATTTGTTATCATATAAAAATATTCGTATAAAAGTTATAACTTTTCATCTCTTTTAAGCCCTAACATTTAAGATAATTCTAAACTGACAAACGTTTTATTTAGATGATTTGGTCTAGAATGAAATATATAATATATATACACAAAGCTTGTTTTGTCTCCTCCTTTATTTTCCTTCCTTTATTTTCCATACAGGCACTTTCTCCATTCTCAAAGGCAAGTAAACCCCATTGGAAATTCTCTCCCTCTCTCTGTTACTTAGTCAATGTGTCGCGTGTTAATTACCTCATCCAGGTGTCGCTAGGTATTACAAAACGCAATTCAAATTCAAACACATTAGGCACAGTAAACACTCGACCAGTTGGAACTCTCCAGGCCCTAGACTTCGCCAGCCAGACGCTGATGGCTCCCTTCTGTTTGCTCGGTGATTAACATGGGAATATGAAGAGGTTTCGTCTGCCTATTTTTAGGATGTTGTTTGGGGAGTTCTCGATCGGGGTTTATGGTCATTATCAGCAGACCGACACGCGATATCAGACGGTGCGGCGTTAGCGCCTCCCGTCCGCCCAGATAATTACTCTATATATGTGTGTATATACAAGTGTATATAGATAGATACTGATACTTGCAGAGCCGGGCCCGTCTGGCGATGTCAATGGAACTATCGCCCCACGATTATCTGAGGCAGCCGGCGAAAACGTGATCAGTTGTGGTCGGGTTCAGATGCGGCTGCTGGTTGCCTGAAAGCTCTCTATGAAAGTGTGTGCGCGCGTGTATATGTTTGCATAATAAATCGCATAATTAAGTTTATTTTAATGCTGATCGCCCAGTGTCGATCCCCGATCCCTGATCGCTGATCGCCGATCGCCGATCGGAATAGTTGCAATGGAAAATTACGCGATCGCATTGCGAGCAAAACACGCAACAATATCAAACGGAGCTCTCGAGCTGTGACCCCGCTGAAAAGTGGTAAAGCCTCCTTTAATTTGACAATCCTATTAATCCTAGTTAATTAATAGTAGCAACTTCTTTGCGGCTTTTCCGTTTCCGCAGCGGAAGAACTCATTTTCCCACGAAAGTCATTTGCCAAAAAAAGAAATTTTCGCAATGCCCTGTAGTCGTAAAGTTCAAGGGGAGTTATTTTTTTTTTTTAATATTTATTGACTATTAACTAAAATATCTGAAATTCAATTACAAGTTCTGAAAACTATATTGATAATTCCTTGATACGTTTTTTCCATCTAAAAATTTTTCAAACAGATAGGAGAGAAATAGTTCAGATAAAGGTACGTTCTGCTATTTTTCCCATTAACTTGCATACTTGTTGTGGGTGTGGAGAGCGCCCAATTAGTATTGATTTATAAGAGAGCGGGCGAAAAGTAAACAAATCCGAGTAGTGGGCAGCATATAGTCAAAATACGTACCACATCCTCCGCCGCAACTGATTTCTTTCTTTATTTCGCCGATCACGCTTTGATCAGGTGCTCTAGGTCAGTTACGGCATGGCGATCACTCTGCAGCGGTCTGTCTTGTGTCGCCTCCCAAAAATAAACCAGTTCTATATTTATGATTTAAGTTTATGCTGCGCAGTTTATCAGCACTTTTCGGTGGCGATCTTTCGGGTGAATGTGTTTCAAGGAGGTCTCTTCGATTCGACTGCATGCGGTGATAAGGCGCGAATTCCGCTCTGGTCGCGCGCCTTGTGTCTAAATTTAAACCACTGCCAGAGGCCTGAAACTAGTCTATATACTAAGTAAAACATGCTCTAATCGAGTCTACAATTTGTTGAATTTTCACCGCTACTGATAACCAAGCGCCGCTGGCTAATACTGTGGCCCGGCTGATTTAGATTGCTCGGCCAGTTTCATCAGGCGTTTTGCACGGTTTTTTGCTGTGGATTCTCGACGCGTGGTTCTCTGTGAAGCAGCTGGATCTGGTTGCCTTGTGTTTTTATTGCTAGCAAACTGTCTAGACATTAGGAATCAGCGGAACCTTTCCACTTTTCCGCTTGTGAAACCTGCAAAATAATTGTATGTTTTTTTTTGGCCTCACGCAGTCGAGGAATGATGTTTGATGATGGAAATAAATGGAATCAACATACGATTTCATTGAATAAATATCTGAGGTATTTTTCCAAATATTCAATAAGGCGGATACACGATTTTAATAGATATATCCAATTATAAGAGCCAACTTTCAGAACACATAAAAACAAAAAGGCATTTTTAATCATGTCTTAAAAGGATGTGTATTCTTTTTGTTAATATTCCAGACCTATGCTATATTTTATTATATTCCTTAAAACCCAATCCAGATTCAGAGTCCCCTATACCCACATGACCACACCTTTAACCGGAGAAAAATGGAAAGTCGCCCGCATAAATTGAAAAATTTAAATGGTCCCGAACGACATCCGCTGAAATCAACGTACTATAATTACAACAGCATCCACGAGACTCTTGCATGTTGAAAAATATGAAAATATGTACTAAAATAGACAAGATAAATTTATGTGAAATGTGTGTGCCACTAAATTTGCCAGCGGGCGCAGGCTGCGGCTCGGGGGAAATGCAATTTCAAGTGCAACCAAAGAGAGACATCTTGCAGAATGATCTCGCGAAAGAGCCGAAAAAGAGTAAAGATTAATTAAGGAAGAGAAGAGCGAACTCACTGGAGGGAGATATAGTAATAAGGGTGGGAAGGGAGACTGCAGAAAACCTGTAAAAATGAAGGAAGAGAAGTGCCTCTTGTAAAAGCCTTAGGCAAAAGGGGGTTAAATATAAATAAATAATATGAAGCGGAAACTATAAAATAAAAACATAAAGTATTTACTAATAAGAGGAATTAGGACACCTTCCGAATACATCTTATTTTTTAAAACTAATAATATATTTCAGAAGATTTTCTACAGCTGATGAATATATGTGTATAACCAAAACTAAATTTCTTGAATATATTGAATATTCCAGTTTCTCAATTTGTTTATCAGCCAGGAAACCAAAAAAAAAAAATTTTAACAAAATTAATTCAAAACCGACCATATTGTTATATTTACAAATATTAATAAGCTCACCCCCCTACAGCGACACCCGTGGACGGATACGCTCATGAAGTGACCGGCAAACTGCAACGAGCCTCTCAAGTAACCACTTCTTTATGCACGCAGGGATCTCTTGAAACCGGCTTTCAACTAGGCAAGCAACTCAGCCGGCCGGCCCGGCTTTTCATCCTCCTTCTCTTCGAACAACCCTGCACACTGTGAAAAAGTAACCATAAGTAAATAATCCAGTAATGTCAACAATATTATTAAAAGTAACATATTTTTGATACATTTTAATCTTTTAAAAAATTGTATTAACGTTAATGTTTTAGTACCAATTAATATTATAACAAAAGTGTGAATAAAGAGGTTAAATGCTGAGTATTATTAGCAAAAAATGTTGAAGCAGAAGACTGTCTTTCTACCTTTCGATGCTCACCAGCTACATTCTGGAATCTTACATTCCTTAAAACTGCCAAATTATGTTTTAAACTTAAATATAATTTGTTCAGTGCATCGAACGAACTTAGCCGGTCGGCTCTACCCCCGCCCACCGCTTTTAGCCCCCTTTGGCCCGCTCTTGCAGTGAATTTCAATGAGATGCTGAGTTGGCAGCCGAAGAAGAAATTAAGAAAGTGCGCACTCAAAGTACGTCTTTGTTTAACAGTCGTTGGAGACACTCGAGAGACAAAAAGCGTTAACCCTTCAGGGAGTTGCATTATCATGAGGTTCGAGATGTGATTTCAAATCACGCATGAGCATTTCTCCGATCCCGGCACGAAAAAATAACTCAAGATCCAGGCACAGAAACACCGCCATGAGTGAATGCCAGCCCGCCACGCACGCCATAGACCTCTTATTCCATAGATAAAAGTAGCTCTCTATATAAAAGAGGTCTGAGCAGTTGGTGGGACTGCATTTCTGTGTGGAGTCTTGGCTGCACTCGCCGGTTTCCGCTTGTCTGGGACATTTTTTTTTTTTTTTTGATGTGGGTACGACAGATATCATGTGGGTCGAAATTGGTCTGGGGCCTAGTTGAAAAAGAAAAGGCGACGAGAAAATCAATTCAAATGGTTCATTAGCTTTGGTCTCTGGAATTTTGAGCCCTCTTACAGGTATTAAATGACCGATTTTTCAATTTAAATGGATTTTTATTCCCAAGATTCCCACGAATATGACTTAATTATACATATATTTTTATGAATATCCAAATTTAAGTTTAGAAGGTAAATGTTGATTAAATTTATTCAATAATATTTCTGTTGAAGACTTTATAAATATATAAATATATCCTTAAACTCATAGCTAGAGAATACCTTATTGCTTATCTAAATCACCTTAAATCCAGTTTTTCATTGCCATTTCCTATGCTATAGAACCAGTTCACTACCTGTCTGTTCAGTGTTTTTATTCAATAACATCCTTTTTGGAGAGCTAATTGATTTAAGGGTGACAAGGTAGCAACCTAACATAAAAGAATTGCGTGGGCAGCAGACATAATAAGAATCCAAAATTGACTCAAAAATCGTGTTTTAAAATAGCGGAAGTAGGACTAGGAAAATTTTATATGGGAGAGCAAGCCACAAGAGAATACTTAGTTACAGAAAATTTTAATAATAATTTTAAAATGATTTCACCTAGTTATTGGTACAGAAAACTTCAAATAAATAATAATCTACATTCTTTATTAGATTTAAACATTAAATTTTTAGAGATTTAATTGTTTAATTGCTAAAATTATTTACCTGATCAGATAGAGGGCCTACGGTAAATAAATGAGCGAACAGCTGAAAAGCGGAAAAGCGTTTGGCAAATTCCCCTGAATTTCACTCGCAATCCACGAGGCGGGAGATTCCGTCTATGAGGATCGGAACGGAATGCGCAGTGATCATGTCTCGGGGGCCTGACACCCGTTTTGACTTTTGTCACCCCCGGCGGCGCCAAAACTAATCAAAGCAACTAGCACTAAACCCAAACTACCAACACAGCCAAATAAATAATATATTAAAATGCAATCAAAAACTGCAAGCCACGTAGATCACGAGAGGGAGAGAGAGAGAGAGAGCCCGAGAGAAGGCACGGCTCTTCTAGAAAGAGAGCAGCAAAGTGTTCGCGCTGCCTCTTTCGCTGTGTGTAACGATCGGATCGCCGGGGTCTTAACGGCAAGTGGCACCGACGAAACATTTTCATTCGTTTTCGCAGCGTCGAAGCGTACGGTTCATAGGAGGAACGGAACGGAGTGGAACGAGACGGAACGGGGAACGCGGCGCAAACTATATTTGTTGTTGTTTTTTTGTAAACGTAAATTGTTTAAAAGAAACACACGAACATAATTAAGTATTACTTGAGAAAAAGCCGTGCGAAAATCCATCGTTCGTTCGTCGTTGTGCGCGTGTGTCCACGAAAAGTGCCCTCGCATCGGAGGATTTTAATAAATTCAATTAAAGTCCGCTTTCATTGTCTGACGCACACGCGTGATGCACAAATGAAAAGTAAAAAAAAGGTTTAATAATATACAAAAATCACATCTCAAAGAGAAGTGATTGGCAGCACAAGAAAAGTAAAAGAAGAGTTCCTTTCCTCCTTGCCCAGAAGCAGAAGAAGAAATCAAAGAGTAGACGCCGAAGAGATAAGAAATAACGGTTAGTGGCGAACTTCACCCCAAAACATAAACAAAAGTAGAAACAGCATACTGCATAATCTTAACATCATTCCAAAACTATTAGAAATTATTATTATTAATCTCATAGAACTTTCTAATAAACATATGCTAAAATATAAATATTGATCCTTTTTTCGACACATCCACATTATTATTAACCATTTCGGCCTTTCTACCCGTGTAAACATAATTATGAAAGATTCCCACCTCCGATTAGCAATTACAAATTACATAAATACACTACTTAGCGCTCATGCATTCCACCTTACATATTATTTGCCAATTAAAATTATTATTTGCTGCTTTGCTTCGATTGAAAACAAAAACAAATCGTTTAATTTTCTATATATTTTTCCACAGGGGCTTCCAAACACATAAGTTCCTTGTTTGTAGAGAACATTTTGTAATCAGAGAGCAGATCGAAGCCCTATATATAAAATGATTTCACACAGTCCGCCCATATTCAGTCACAGTCCACCCGTTAGTTTTCTGGCGGACTTCATGAGCGGACATCAGCGTCAATCGTTAAAGTAAGTTTACAAATAAAAATCGATTAAATATTCCAGCCACTTGGCCTAATTTATTACTAAATTGATTTAAGTGAACTCACGAGTTTCGGCTGCCAATCAAAAGAAATTAACTTAAGAAATCTAAAAGAGTTTTCGTTCGGGAGGAAAACTTGTTCACATTTGATTTTCGGTGTCACGTCTTAACATAAACTTTCTTTTCATTTTCTTATCGGTCGATAAGACAGCAGGTATTTTTCTGATACATTTAAAAACAATTCCAACAGCTGTGTGTACGTGTTAATGAAAGGCACAGAAAAAATGTTGATTAAGCCAGTCGATAAATTTGTCAGATTACATGATTAATAAAAAAAACGTTGTGCTTAAACACTTCCGTTGTTATACAACAAAAGGGGTTATATGAAAAGTTAATCTCAGAGAAGGCTTTAAGACCGAATAAAAAGTATTTTAATCGGAGATAGTGGTTAAGTTTAATTAAATTTATATTAAAGTCTTTCATGTTATTTATAATTCGATTTTAGTTCTATGAATAATTTGTAAACATAAACATTCATTAAATTAAAAACAATAGTGGAACTCGCCACTCTATTTAATTAATGTAACAGAAGTGAAGGCGGCAAATGTTGACGACATGTCGAAATGAAATATGGAGCCCCATTGAGGTCTGCAAATATTGATGTAATTAAAACATCTGTCCCAGCTGTCGTTAGAAACATTTAAGCCACCTGCTCAATGACCGAAAAACTTGTATACCCAATACATAAAATAGAACTAAACGTGCGAACATTTCAAGAACACGTCGAATGCAGGGGTACTAAAAATATTCCCGCGACTAAGGCTCGTTCTTGGTTGACAACAGATTGGCGAAATATGAAGTGAAACCATTCAAGATCAAGGCAAGGCATGCGACGGATGGCTGAACCAAAACAAACATTTCGCAGATGCTGAGGTGATCTTTTGTTAGTGTAGCCGAGGGAGATTTGGGCTTGGAGAATTGCTCACGACTCGGGGAGATGACGCCGAAGAATCGCTCGCTTGGCGACAAATAAGCGCGCGGCGAAACGTTCTTTCTTTCTCAGGGGCACACGAGCCACCCGAAAGTTATGACAAATCGGTAAAGGGAGGAAGGGTATCTATATAGGGGCGCCAGCAATTGATCCAATAAAACAAATTTGCGGCGCTTCATTTGCTGCACGCGCTGCATTTTGTAGTGAGAGTTTTATTTTTGGTGAATGATTAATTCACAATAACAAAATTCGTATAATTTATGGTGAGATATAGATGTGTATTGAAGCTAAAAATAACTATGTATATATGAAGAGTTTGGCCAAGCAACCACAAAAAGACGACGAAATAATCATTTAAGATTAAATACCGTAAGATAGAGCAAACCAAGTCAGCTAAAACTCTGTAAATCCCTTTTTATAATAGAAACCCCGCTGGAAAAGCGTCACTATCAACCTTTCTTATCAGTGCACTTGAGGCACATGCCTCCGAGCAATCCCTAGCTCTTCCCATAACTCAAGTAACTCAGCCGTTTCTGCGTCAATTCAACTGAAACTTCTGCTGAGGATTTCAGTACCAATTACCCACGATCAATACTTAATATAATTACAGTAACTCGGATTGTGGATATCGAAAGCACTTTAAATTCGTAAGTTGCCAACTCAGCCCCTAAATACGCTGATATAGTGTCGAGACTGCAGCAATTAGCCAATAAAAACAGTGATAACAGAAGCGCAGACCTCAAAGTTCCCATAGTCAGGCCCACGCCGAAAAAGCGGTACCAACTTGGCACCAGCATACTGGTTCTGGTAGCACAACTGGTTCGAGCCTTATCAAGCGTTGACTTTTTTAGTTTCATAAAAGTCTGGCCGAAAAATCTATGATAACTACTACTACGAATGGGATGCGAACTGTGCCAAATGAGTGCGCCCAGCGGGTCTGTCTGAAAATACATTTTCAGTGATGACTCAGCGGAGAACCCAAGCAAATATGCTTCAATTCAATATAATATGTACGAGCACTATTACCCCTCGACAAACCCAAAGCAAGTGGGGAGGTCGTGCGCAACTCTCCGTTGTCTTATCAGCGATGTTTCTTTATAGACAATGAATATATGTATATGTATAAGTACAAGTACGAGTAGTATATGTAGGAATCCGAACAATGGAGGCAAATAATCTAGCAGTAAAAATTTTAAGCCACCGCTCTTATCAGGCCTGATAAAAGTGCAGCTTGATGCGTAGATGCCCAAAATAAAAGACTGATCCGAGGGGTCCTGCCTTCTTTATCTATACAAAGAAAAAGATCAGAAAAATCTGTGAAGATAGCGGGCATCTGGTGATATTTTAAAATTATAAAGAATAATCTGTTGAATGCATTAGATTTCAGACTTCTTTCTGTAATTTATAAAGTAACTACAGACCAAAGGACTTAGTAAGGTTTATTTGAAGCTTGAAATATTTTAGTCTAAGCGTAAGTCTGAAATTTAAATTTAAAATATTATATATTAAATTCCAATAATATAATAAAACTCACATTTTTCCCTCTGTGTAATTATAGCTACAATGACGAGCCGAACCGAGCGTCTCGCTACTGCCGGCCCCAAGTGATAACTCTGGCCTCCAAAGCCATGGTCAACAACGCCTCGGCGGCGGTCCAGGGACAGGGTCCCAGTCAGCAGAAGGCTGGTGCCACGCCCTTGGGCGTGGGCAGTCGGTCCGGCCGGAGCTACCTGGAGCGGATGTCCTCGGCCCCGCTGCTCACCAACCACCCAAAGTCCTGTCTCAGCCGCAAATCCTGCCTGCACAAGCCCCAGAACCCGAGCAGTCCAGTGGCCAGCCCCACCACAGATCTCTCGCCGACGGACTGCAAAGGCGACGTCACGGACAGTGCCAGCCCCGGCTGTATGTGCACCAAGGATAGCGACGTTAACGGCCCAACCCACTGCGAACTGAGGTGAGTTGATAAGATTGCATCACCATGCAGGTAACCCGATCGGAAGGGCGGGTTCAGCCGCTTTGCGTCAGGCCCTCGAAGGTAGTGGCGCCGCACTTACTAAACCGCCAACTGAACTAGATGGGACTTCTCTGTGGGCGAGGTGTAGATGTATCGCCCCATAACTGATTCATTCAGCAGTAAAGATATCAAATACGTTTAGGTAAAATCGCAAGAACAATGAGAGAGAGGGGAGTTGGGTAACAGGAGAAGCTGAAGATGGTTCGTCTGGGAAACTTGGTAGCTTGTGGTTGGGTTGAAAGAAAGTCTTAGGATCATATGAAATACATTGACTTTTATAAGGCTTTGGTTAACATAAAGAATTTTAATTAAATCTCTAAGGGAGAAGTAGTGTTAATAAAGTATGTATAGAAAACGAAGGCATCAGTTATCAACAGAAAAGGCAATCCAAGGACATAGAAGCCCCCCAAATAAAGCCGCCAAAATGCCATTTCCTGTGCAACCATTTATAAACAAAAAACCTAACGTATTTAAGTAATTACCGATAGTTCAAGTAGAAACAAAAAACACAATCTCTTGGCAGTCAAGCAACTTTCCCACAGACGTCATAGCCGAGCACATGTCATTGGGTAAATAAGTACAGAAGGCAAGCTGCATACGGCTCCCAGGCAAGAAGATCATAAAATATACTCTAGGGAAAATGTAGCTACATATATGAGAAAAAGCTAAATTTAAGAACATGCAATTCCACAAAAACAAAATATAAATTATCTAAATGAGTGCAGAAATGTGCCAAAAGAAAAACACGCCACTGCAGTGCGAGCCGAGGGGCTCTATCTAGTATCTCCCAGATAAAAAACCGCACAGATTAAGACTGAAATCGGAATAGACAGAATGCTTAGTATAGACCCGAACGGCAAGGCGCCATTATTTTCGTTTTCTCTTTCTATACATGTAGTCTATATAGTCGAAGTACATTATCGATTCATATGCGGGACCCTGGCCAATAAATTCTGTCGTTTTCCACAGGCCCTAGAAACGAATTTCCTTCTTTGCACTTGATTTTGACATTTAAATTAAATATAAAAATCGCTAAAAATACTTAAACATTTTTCGTGCACACATTGAGATAGAGAAAATTAATGATACTTGCATTTGCGTCAGCTGACGAGCACTATTTCTATTTGGGCAATGTCTAGACGAGGCATCCCAGGTTTATAAATTCACAGCCTTTCACACGACTGCAATTACCGCGTAATATTTATTATCAATGTAAACCAGACGCGTGCTTTCAGTTTTTGTGTGCACTTTGCGGTTGCGTAGGCTATATGCCTCGCTTTATCAGTTACGAATGGCACTGTACAAAAATTAGGTAACTTGAATGTAAATAGTTCAGATGGACAGCTAAATAAAAACATATCCCCTGGGGAACTCATCAATATCTCATCTATCACCCTTCTAAACATCTCACCTTCAACTGTCTCCTCTCCTCACTTCCTTTAATTACATTTGACAGGCTAAAAAAAAAGCTTTCTTTCTTTTATTTTCATAATTACCTTTCCCCATCCTCCCAAAAAGAAAATAAAACCGAAAATCATCAAGATCAGCCATTAAACGACGCGGACGGGTCACGTCAAGGCCGCAGAATTATTAGCCTAGAAGCGTGTTCGCTCTCAAGCGAAAGGCGTCATTAAGCACACACAGATTTTTTTGGGTGTAACGTAAACTAAAAATATTTCAACATTACAAGCCTCGCAATACGACGGCACACACAAACATAAGGTTATATACACATATAGAGAGGGAGGATGGGGAGATATGTCCGACGATCATGCGAGACTCACGTGAATCGATCGGAAATGTGAGGCTGCGTTGTGTCTGCCGCAAAAATGTTGGCGCACCATCAACCGAAAAATGTTGAATGTTCTCTTAAGTAAAACAATTTGATTTCCCTTTTTATTTTATTCACATTTTATTTAGCTTACTTTTACTTGGCTATTTCATTTGATAGAAGAAAATTAAAATACAAATAAAACTATTTTCAGACGCCTACTAGTGGTGGACTTTGGATGTGCGTAGGGAAAATTTTCACAAAAACTAGACATAATATAAACCTGAATATTTTGACATATATAAGCCGGAAATGCCTTGGTTTATTAAAAAAAAACTAGACTGATAGTAAGGTCAACTAGATTGGCCATCAAATTAGACAGTTGTAAAATTCTTACAGGTCTTGGCAGAATATTTTTGGACAGGTTATTGACTCGCATTAAAATTGGGGGACTCGAGCAAGGTTGCAAGATTGGAAACTGCGGAATTGAGCAGTATTTTTAGGCACAATTTCCTCAGGTTATGTGGATTTTAAAAATCCCTTTTAATGCATCCGAAACTTGTTTCTCCTTTCCCCCATCGGCGAGCTTAATGTGTGCCTTGCATATTGAGAGGCTGACAAATTTATGGACGTTGTAAACCGGACCCTCGAAATTAACTGCGATCCGTAATACATACGGAATTGTGGCTGCCTTTTAGGTGTTGGACAAATGCATTCAAACTCGTTTCCCTTGGGGGGAAAATGTGAACCGAGTGGGGGAAAATGAATGGAAATGTAAATGAATATTTTTTTGGTTTTTATTATTTCTTGGGGCGATCTCTTTTGTAGTTGACGACACGTTACAGGAAAGCGGGCCAGACCCGGCTGTGGTCTCTGATTTCTGATTTCTGGTTGGCCTGCCGGGCGTTGAGGCCCACACACACCAGATAAGCGATCACCTCGGCCAGAAACCTGTTGAAGAAAATGCAGTAACAGCAGGCGCACTCCGTCTCCGTCTCCGTCGCCGCCGCCGACGTGATCATGCCCTCGATGCGTGATCACCGATAGTAGTCTCGATCCGTTTCGATCCCATTCGAGTCGAGTCGAGTCGAGTCGATCCGGCCCGAGTCGGGTGGTGCGATCTCCGGCAATAAGTACTGCCAGCCGGCGTTCAATAAACAGAGAGCCAGCCTGGCAATAGCCAACAAACTGTTGGCTATTTGTACTTCTCATATATATTTAGCACTCGATGCGTTTTCCCCCAGTTCTCTCCTCCAATTTGCAGGCCAAATAAATGTCCCCCGTCTGTGTGCGGGGCACTTTGGCCATGGCCTGGGCTCGAACTGACGGAAACTTTTCAGTTTCTCATTTGTTTTTATTATTTATTTTGGTTTGACAACAGCGAAACAGAGCTATTTAAAAGCGAGCCCCTAACTGGTCTGATTGGCCAAAATTAGTCGCTATATCTTATCGAATTTATGATCAACTTTCTAAAAGGAAAAAAGTAAACTGTATATGCTGAGGTGATAAAAAGAGGGAATAAAATAGCAGAGAACTAGGTAGCTTGGTTTCTTAATATAAATAAGACAGGATATAATTAATCAAAAAAGAATTAAATTTTTGAATATTTGCAAGACATTTAACATTTGAGTTAAATTTAGGCCACTCTTCACAGACCTGATTTTAAACCTATTTGGTTTGGGAACTATGATATTAATATTTTATATATCTACGGCCCAGAGAATTCCGTATATACATAAAATATTTCAAAGGATTTATTATCTCTTTTGTAGACTCAGATTGGTTCTTTTCCAAATTACCGAAATTCTACTCAATTATTTCCTAAATTTTGAATCACGAGTTACCCCTCATAGATATATCTTAGTGGGGCGTGTTTTTATTTACATTTAAGCCAAAGACCCGTGGGCAGAGTCGCCCAATAAAACCAAAAGCAAAAAGAAAGGCAGTGGCGAAAAGTAGGCGTGTTTTACATATAGATTAAGGCAAATCTTCTGCAAGACCGTACTACGTGACTGCTAAAAATAAAACCAAAAACATATCCCATACACATTACTCTTTTTATGACGCAGGGAATTTGACGGGAACAGCATTTTTTGGAGGAATTATATGATTCTCGAGAAAAGGGAAATCAAGTCAAAAGAAAACTTTAAGAGGGACGGGCTTCGGGCATTAAAAAATGACAAAAAATTGCCAGCAGGCTGATAGAGGAGAAATCTTCTTATCTGACAGGAGCTGCAGGTTAAAAAAGAAATGCTCTTAAAATGCATTCGGCAACGACGCAGTTAGCTAAACTAAAAGTCAAAACAAGCCAATAAAATGAAACTGTTTAGCGTAAAAATAGAACTGCTCCGGCAAGAGAAGCGGAGTCAATGACCATTAGGTAATTAAATATATATTTCCAAAATGGGGGGTCAAGTCAAACTGATAATGCCAGGGTCAAACCCACATTTCTTTAATTAAATATATATTTTCATAATGAATAGGTAGGTAATTTATTTGAAATATATTGTGATGCACTTATCTGATGGGATTTCTTTTCTTTTTCTTCTCTTGGCAGTCGTGGCCCCAAAAAGCATGTGATCTTCGCCGATGATGAGGGCCTATCGCTGACCGAGGTTCGTGTGATGTCCGAACCCTCGAACGTGCCGCCCTATTGGAGCATGAAGTTCTTGGAGCAGATAACACAGGGCCTGGTCAGCCCACATCCGCCAGATCAGTGGACGGTGGACTTCAAGCAGCCGGCTTCAGACTATCTATCATTCAGGTGAATTTGGTGGTTTCTCCAATTGGAATATATTTACAGAAGAATATAAATATTTATACCAAGTTTCTAATAAATATGTTCATTTTATTTCAGGCAAAAGATAGAGCGCGACTACGTTTCATTGGAGAATGTGATCGTCAAGGACGAGGAGTCGATTGTGGTGGGCACCATCAAGGTAAAGAATATCGACTTCCAGAAGGAGATCATTGTCCGTGTGACCTGGGACGACTGGAAGAGCCAGCAGGACATCTTCTGTACATTCGCCAGAGCCTATGGCCCGGCCACTTGTGCCCATGTCGTCTTCGATACATTCTCCTTCAAGATCACGCTGCCGCCATCCTCGAAGCGCCTGGAATTCTGCATCTGCTACCGCACCAACGATACAGAATACTGGGACAATAATGATGTGAGTTTTCTCAACTGGGCTTTAGGGCTTCTCAATATCTTATATTAATTTAAATCACTTTCAGGGCAAGAACTACACCATCAGCAAGCGATCGCCCTTTTACTACAACGCCCTTTCGCCCTATGATAAGGGACAGGTTCGCAATTCGAGCCAACAAATGCGGTCCACCCTGACCGATGCCTTGGCCAAGGTGCAGGACCAAAATGGCTGGCACCAGGAGCCACAAACGCCATATTGGTAAAATGATTGCCTGGGGAACGGGGAAGTGGGCTTCCCCGACCCGAGCTTAACAAAGAAACAAGTTTCTCATTTAGGCCACATGAACAGAATCGGAAAGATTTACATTTTATAGACAGTGTTAGGGACAAAAGAGAGAGTCTAAAAGATTTTACCACTAACGAAACCTATTTGTTTGACTTAAGCGTATAATCCTGGTACAAAAATCCCAATTGAAATGTGCCATCAATGATAAATGAGATATTGCTGGGCCACAAATACTACTTCTAATAAGAAAGAGCCCGAATTTATATGTTTCTAACTTTTATCAACTTTAATCTTTTAAAAATGTTTTATGTTCGATTGTAAAAACCTGAAAACCAGCACGATTTATATATGTTTACCTGTGTATGCCTGTGTGATTGTCTACAACTCTGTTTAACTGATATTAGATGTAGAGCTACAAACAAAAAACGAAAGAAAAACCCATAAAAAAAAGGAGAAGAGATGAATTTCGAGGCGTGAAGTATCCTAGCAAACCATTGTTTCGAAATTTTCTGCAATTGCAAAATAAAGCAAAAAAAAAAAAACAAACAAACACAAAAATCAAACAAAATATTAGACCATAAGCTTAATCGTTTTATTATTTTCCCCATTATTATTTCTCTTCATTTTATTATACAATTATTTCCTTTTTGGTTATTTGAAACGCTAAGACTGAAATGGCTTGTTACGGAGAAGAAAACACGTCCTGCAATATAATTATGGAATAAAATTAAACTAAAACACAAGAACAGGAAACAAACACTCTTTGTCCTCATCGTTTTGTGTGATCCAGATCCCCGACTATATAGTCTTTATATACATATACACCTAACTAGTTTTAAGCGATTTGTACATACAGAAGCAAATGCGAAAGCGAAAAATATATATACCAGAAAATTGCCTGTTAAATACATTTATATACCTATGAGTTTAGTTAAGTAATGATGTCTAGCTGTAGTCCTTAGAGGTTATTTAGTTAGTAAGTAAGACTCAGCCCAACTGACGTAACGTGAATGAATCAACTATATATATGTGCCCATATACATATAAAGGACGTACTCTATGATTATTTAGTTTTTAACTCGACTTATGACACAACGAGCCATTATATTGACTTATTCAGCTCATTGCTCATAAACAACAAAATAAAAATACTATTTGTGAAAAACAAAACACCCTGTTGATTATTGTGCTTACGTTATGAAGGGAATACCTCCGCTAGGAAAGATCATAGCCCTTTACTACCTATTATACCAAGTAATGATTTCTCCTCCACCTGCTGGCTTATTTACATTTTATTTTGCACTTGTTTCTCTTATGAAATAATAAGCTGATTGTGTTTTTCATTACAAAATGAAAGATTATTTAATAAACACTCAAAGATTACGACTGGAATTTAATTTCGTAATCTGCACATTAAAATTAATCATTATAAATGATCCCAGCCATCTTCTATGCTCAACTCCAATGGGTTAAGTTCATCAATAAGCCCCATAAAAGCCTCGATTTCAATGTCAGGAACAAGCACTTGGATTGGTCAAAGGCTATCGTCACGAGAACCAGTTTCCAAAAGAAAAAAGTTGCTATAGATTAGAAAAACTGCATCGATAGTAGTGTTTTTATATATTTTATAATTTAGTTTATTCAGAGTGCTTTCTGCTTGGTGAACGGAGCGGGGGTCATACAATTGAAACAGCATAATATCATATTCGCTTGTGTGGCGGGGTGAACAGGGGGGCTGGCCAACAAAGAGACAACACACGGGCATACTTTCTAGCGGAAACTAGACTCACATGGGGGTTAAATATATAGTATAGTATTAGATAGTATATGGAATTGAAATACTTTGAACTTGAGTGTGTAGCTTAGTTATGTAAGACAGAATGTTCAGTGACTAAAGTTAGAAAAAGAATCCTTTTTATATAATCATGAAGATAAATTGCAGTGACATAAAACGCATCAGGTATGGTTGTTCCTGGAATGTACACACGCAACATAGATCTATAGGAGATTTAGCTCAAAAGGTTTCTTTCGGCGAAATATATAGCGTTAGAAAGTAAAAGTATGCTGCTTTCTTCGGGTTCTGCCCACAATCGCGCTAAACTGGATCAACTCTTTGTTATCTACGACTAATCCCTTTTATTCGGCCTATTGCTTGGCCTTCAGGCTAGCGGGCATCTCTGGTGGCGGCGGGCGGGGAATACCCAGGGCAACCTTCACACCATCGTAGATGAACCATTGCAGAGCGGTCAGGGTACCGATCATAATGATACGTGGCGTCAATCCATTCCACATGCCCCTGAAGCCCAGGGACTTGGCCACGTCTACAGCGCTGGCTCCCTTGGCCTGGTTCAGTTTGGACACCACAACGTCAGCGGGATGCGAGACAACGGCACAGAACACACCGGCAATGTAACCAGCGGCGAAGGTAACAACCAGCTGCTCGCCCTTGCTGCAGTCGGCACGGGGCTTGGGCACCACATACCTAAGGAAGGGAGAATTGCGTCATTAATATACACTTCAATTCGTTTAATTGGATGTTCTAACAGAGGATTTGTTTAAGATTTGAGCCCGTTCTACATTTCTTTCATTTACTTCCTAACAATACATAAGACAATGCGAATTTAGCTTTATTGATTTTTCAACCCAAGCTGAAACTTGGGTCAAGGTAACCTTAAATTATTAAAAATTGGAGCTATAAAATTATGATAAGTTATAAAAAGACGATAATAGCCTTGATAAGAATAAGCTACTTTCAAGTCAAAAGCTTTTCAGTTTTTATGACGTCAGCGTATCTTATCTGCTCACTGACGATGCGCTAAAAATTAATTTTCACCCACAGAATAATTTGTTTGCTGGATGACGTTCACAGCTAGTTATTCGGAACTTAATAAACCAATAATTTTGGCAATGAATTTACAAATTAAAACCTCTAAGACTCGAATGCTTATCGCTGACTTGAGGCACTTTCTCTCATACATTTGAGTGGACTTTGACCCTGATAAGGGAATGTATGAATAAGCTTCATTTTCAATAAAGTTTTGTCTCTCTCTAAGTATAAACAAATCCTCCGCTTGAAAAACCCTTTCGATTTCAATTTGCACTAAACACTTACTTGTACAACAGCTCAACGGTGCGCTCGAAGCAAGCGAACTTCATCATGGTGTATGGGATCTGTCGCATCCACAGGGGCACAAGACCCTTGTAGAAGGCATTGATGCCCTCATCCTTGAGCATCTTGGGCACCGCCTCGCGGAAGGTGTTGGCGAATCCGGGAACGGTCTGGATCTTAACCTTGGCGGCCTCGAATGGCGCCAGGGCAATATCGGCGAAGAACTCAGCCGAGGCGGAAGCAGCCAGATACAAGGAGGTGCGGTACAGATAGGCATTCTCCTCGCCAATGATCTCAGAGTACTTCACCTTGAACAGCTCGTACAGACCGAACTTGCAGAGACCCTAAGGAATAGAAAATAAGCATTAATATAAATTCTTCAAGCTTTTCTTCTTATTTTATGTATAGAGAGCGATTTCGCTGAGCGCTTGTGGAGCATGCATTCATTCTATTCTAAAAATTCTTGTACCGGCTTTTTGGAATACACAAAAAATAATACGAGATATGGGCCTTTAAGCCAAAGAAGCTGACTGATTGATTGATTGACATTTGTTGGGTCTTATTAATCCCAAACGATCGGAACTCGGCCCACTTCTTGTACACATCTGTGCCATATCCCTTGTAAGTGGGGCCGTCAGGTGACCGCGTCACGTTTCCCCGCCCTCACGTGATTATGCAACCCCCGATTGCCCCGACGTACCTGCGCCGAGTAACCCAACAGGGTGGGGAACCATCCCTTGGCCAGGCCGCGGGCGCCCTCCTCCGCAACGGTGACCTTGAAGCCATGCACCAGATTCTTGTACTTGGCCGGGTCCACCTGCAGGCGGCACTTGACCAAATCCAGCGGTACCACGAAGGTGTGCGTGGTGCCGCAGCTGAGGATGCCACCGATGCCGCACAGCGCGAAGTACTTGTTGCTGCCAAACTCGCAGGAGTCCTTCTGGGCAGTGGCGGCCGCTGCGATTTCACGTCCCTGAATGGGCTGGGGATCCTCCGCAACAGCGTTGGAGGCGTCACATTGCACGGCAGTGAAGGGACTGCGGAAGGGCGAGTTCCTGGCGGTTTCAAAGAAGCTCGAGAACATTTTGATT
Organism: Drosophila pectinifera; assembly: GCA_008042775.1. NCBI lineage: Eukaryota > Metazoa > Arthropoda > Insecta > Diptera > Drosophilidae > Drosophila > Drosophila pectinifera. Next base: position 110,701 of record VNKC01003150.1, read on the forward strand.
GCTGGATCTGCTACGGGGCAAGGTCGACTGCAAGAGGAGGGAGAGTGAACCATTAGCTATGTGTATCAGGCGCCGCCAGACATGTGCTTTATCTAATTATATATTATTTAGCGGGGCAATCAGCTGCTGGCCGCTTTTCTAGGTTACATAACGGCGTGCCGTGCCAAGAATTCCTTCCCACTTACGGGGTGTCTCTTTGCGGCAAAACAAACAGAAACGAACAGAAATTCACAGAAATTTTGATCTGATTTCAGAGGTAGTGTCACTTGTGATTTCAATTTTTGACTGGAGAGTCTTATGCAATTTTCTCGGCCCTACAATTTTCGCACTTACAATTCGTCAGCAACGTTTTCGCTTCGTAGGCGGGGATTCAAAGAATGAAGCGGGGGGTGTTAGAGGTGGAGAAATATAGATGTTACTATCGATACTTGCGGGGGCGATACATCGATTCATATTATTCAACATCGATCTTAAAGCTTAGAGATGGTGGAGAAATTGGAAAAGTACACTTTGCAACTTGTATACAAAATGTGGGAAACTTTGCTATAAACAAGAGCAAGGTCTCAAAAATGGTGAAGAAACTGGGAAAAGGTTGATTAGCCCGAATTTTTAAAATTAAAATCTATATCGAAAATAATCTTTTCACAACAGGAGAATTCCCCAAAAACTTAAATTGGATATATTTTATATTTTACTAATGAAACATAGGAAAATGGGTAAACACCGATCCAAAAATATTCTATTAAAAGAAGTGGCCAAGTCTACACCTGCTTAGTAAAAATAGCTAGATTTAGCCTTAATTTGGCTAAGTGGCAGCCCTGCAGCTGAGTCTGGCGAGATCTAGTCAAAAAACGCCTTAAGTGGCAGCACTGGCGGAGTACCGACTTCAGTTTGATTTTGGTTCGTCGCGCGTCCGCACATGCGCGCGCACTTAAGTTATAAATTCCGATCTGACCCGATCCGATACGAGACGATACGATACGATACGATCCGAGATCCGATTCTGCCCGTCGTCGCCGTGCCCGTCTCCTCCATCTCCCTCTCGCGCTAATCAGTTTGGCCAACGGTTTGGATCTGCGTACTTCGCGGCTAATTTTCAACTTAAAGAAGTGAAAAAACAACGAAATCAAGCAAATAATTGAGTAATTAAAGTTAAATGTAAGAAAGAAGTGCCTAGTGTCTTAGTGTAACGGTCAGCTAAGTGGGGTTGGACCCAAAAGAAGAAGTGATTGCGGCAAAAGTGTTTAACTAAATTGATAATGGCACAGTTTTGAAAGCTTTGAAAGCTTAAGAGCCACTGGATGCGATTAACGGATCGATTTGGGATTAAATACGGCAGGCAGGAAGCAAATATCGGAAAGTCATCCGAATTGCTTGAATTAACTTGCAATATTTTCCACGAGCGGAAAAGAAAGTTTGAATTAGGAGAATCGGAAAGAGATAACACATAAAGAAATGAAGCGGGAAATTGGCTTTAATGAAGACATGTTGTTATATAAATAACCATTTACTTTATAATATGTTAAAGTGCCTGAAATAAGCTTAAATCAATATTGATATTTTAAATTACTGAAGATAACTATATGCTAAAACACAAACCTTTGGTCATTCAAGGTGCATTTTCATCGCATCTCGCAATGCCGATGATGTCAAGGGATTATTTCATTTTTATTAGCATCAAATGACCTCAACTAAAGTGAATAATATCGAATGTTGATCAGACCATATTAATTATGACACTTGTATAGATATTTTGCATTTATTCAATTATATTTTATTAAATCCATTTAAAAGAAGAAAGCACAAGCTTAATATATTCACAATTTTTCAGACAATTTATATTTCTGAATACATAAATATTTACTTTCTTTTTATTAAATATATAAAATGTATTATATATTTTAATATTAAAAACTACAGGCTAACAAAGTTTGCTTAACGATAGGACTTTAAAAATATTATACACATTAGATGGCATTTATTTCTCTTACTGAGACTTAATCTCCAAGATAATCAATCGACCATTGTAGATTAGCTGGATAATTCGATGGATAAATATAAAAGTAAGACTGAACAACTTACTTAATTTACTATCAAAGGATATCAGATGAGCTTCTCAATACTTAACAATTTTATTGAACTTTTATATCCAATAAAAAGACTTGTGGCACCTAGCAAAAGCTAAAGAAAGAAAATGCAATCAACAATAGTTGCGACTAGTTAAGCCGTTGCAAAAATTGGCAACTTCCTTCAATTGGGCGCCAAGTCATTAGCTGCCCCCGGACTCCGTGCCCCCCGTCTACCCCTTTGGAGCTCACTCGAAGTACCGCTATGACTAGACAGGCCTTGTCCACATATTTCAGTATTTTTTTCCTTTTTTTTCGTATGCAACCATTAGCCGCCGCATCAACAAACGAGACGCCACACACACACACTCCTATGCCTTGGGAGAGACACACACAGATAGGCGCAGGTGGATCGCGGGGGAAAGGTGAAGGGGAAGGGACCTGGTGACGTTTGCTCTGGGGCCCCTTCACTTTTTGTTGTTGCACTGCAAGAAATAATAATATAATAATTTATTGTTATTATGATATATAAATATTTAAAAATCTTTCCCTCTTCCGGGAGTTAAAATTAGGGTACTACTTTCTCAATGTCCAGTTAAGATAAACTTGCAGTTAAATTGGCTTAGTGCGTGGCACTATTTTTTTTTTTTTTATCTAGCTTATCGAAAGGAGATCTTATTGAATATTTTGTGGAGTTAACTAATAAATATTTCCTTTCTCGGCAGTTAGCTGTCCGGAAAATATTAACTATATATTAACAAACAGTAACTTATATTTTATATCTTATATTTTAAATTATATTAGTAGCACTGATAGAGAAAGAATACCAAAAGTCACTCTTTTCTATTTATTACATGGTTGATTCGATAAAGTTGACTCTTGTTATATAGCCAGAAGGTTAGTCTTAATCGGACCTTAGAAATATAAAACATGAAGTAAACTTTGTTAAAGAAAAATAACAAAATAGCCAACAAAAAGCATGCTAATCCTTCTACGAACTAAGAACCGGTATTATTGTCTTTCTTTTTAAAGGAAAGTAAATGAATAGTTTCGTATAGAAGCACTTAGTGATTTTCCTCAGTGTGCTTGTCGTTTTTTTTCGTGGTCGGATGCAAAAGTTGCCGCAGCAAGTGCAATTCGCGACTCGCATTCCGCTGGCCGAAAGTATCTTTGGAGTTTTGCATCTTGTGGATGTCTGCCGCGCTTAACTGTAAATTGAGGCATGTGCCTCTCGCTCCCTCTCTCTCCCGCTCTCTGTGCGCTCTCTTTTGTTTGTCAAGTTCAATGTGCGTTGACAATTTTCCCCATTTCCCCCGAACGGGCGACGTTTTCCACATTGATTGTGTGCGTACTTCTTGCACTTGCCTCATTGTGCTTGTGCAACTGGGCGTGTACTTTAATTTATTTTAAATCGAACGGCAATTTAAATTTAAAGCAAAGGTAGTGATTCAACCCGGAACTTGGAGAGGGTAAGGTGCCCGAAATCGGGCGGACGGACGGTCGCCCTGCAGATCGGGCCGTGCGTGGTTTTCGGTTTTTGTTTGGTATTTCAGGCAATGTATCTACGTATCTACGAATCTACGTATCTGGCCATCGCCATCGTCGACTCGAACGCTAACGCAAACGCAATGCATAAATCAGCCAAGGAAAGAAAGAAGAAAAATCTTCGCTTCGTTTTTTGTTAGTTTTTGTGAAAGCGCAAGTCGTTTTGGCTCTGTGTGTAGCGTAATTTTTACACTTTTACCAAAGAGAAAGAAGACGGAAAGATACATAGATACTTACTCTTTACATACGCCGCTCATAAGCATCTTTTCTCTATTACCAACAACCGACATACCCCATTCGTTCGTCGTTGTTTGTCTTTAAGCCGCTTAATTGAAAGTCTCGACTTGACTTATGACTCTGAAGAAAAGCTAAAAATATATATACAAACATATCAAATTAAAGAAAGAAGAGGCCGCTTTTCCAGTTGAAACGCGGAGAAACTAGTTTAATTTTATTGATATGAGAGGAGATTTTAGCCCATGATCCGTGATCTTAAGCTTTCGAAAGGCTTTAATAACCAGAAGTCTTCCCTTTAGTTTCTTGTAGTGCAATAAATAATACACAAATTCATCTGAAACAAAACTAAAGTGCATAAAATATATACAGCAAGCGAAATGCTGATAAAAAGTGTTTAGGCCGCAAATGTTTTAATTGGCCAATCAAAGTGCATGTGCCCGAGAGTCGACCATCTGACAACCAGAATAAACTGACGACATTCGGACAGCTAAATAAGGTAAGCCGAAATTAATTCTAATAATCTTTGCCCAGTTTAGTTTTTATTTATATTTGTTTTGCATATCCATTTGTTAACTCGTTTGCGATGTCTATTAACGGCATCCAACGCTCCGGGCTGTGAGCTCATCTCGCATTCTGATCTGGGCCCAAACTTGTTCGCTCGCTGATTCACATTTTTCACAGCTCCGTTTTTGGCCCTGATTATTTACAGTTGCGATATTGTTTTGCTTTGCATATCTCAGCAGACACGTTCAAATATTTAATCAGTTAACTGTCTCGGCCTGCTGTTGTTACCTTTCCAAGTCGCTGCACATCTCTGCCCGCCCGCACCTGTTGCCAGGCCCAATGTCAAGGTTGCGATTGTTGTCATTTTTGTTGCCTCGCTAAGCATTTCTGAGGCTCAAAAAAAAATAGAAGATAAAATAAATTGTAAAACGCCCGAGTAGCCGGCTTATTGCCAATTGCCTGCCGCTAATTGAAGCTCAACACATCTCAAGTGGAACAAACGCCCCGTCGTATCTGTATCTATCTTTTTGTATTGTATTGTATAATTTGTAATTGCTTCGTTTTTCGGACAAGCTACAAAAAATATTTTACAAAAATAAATTAAGTGTGGCGGGCAATTAGTTGAGTCTTAAGCTGGCTATTTACAAAACGTAGGCAGATTAATGGCCGTCGAGGAAGATGGGACGTTGAGATGGCCGGGTAGTTTTTTGAAGATTTTTTTCAAAGCTTATAGCAGGTAGATAAAGACAATTACTTTACAAGCTAATTTTTTAGGGATTATTCGGGTTTATTGTACCAGAAAATATAACAACAAGTATCCTAGGACTGGAACTTTAAGATTCTTTTAGTTTTTATGAGTTTAGATATTTTTAATTACCTATAAGGGCTGCAAAAATAATGCTTTCTTGAGAAGATATATATCCAATATTCTTTTAATAAATACAGCATATAAAAAATGTTTTGTTCATCAGTTTAAAACAGATTTGTAGTTCCCACAAAATGATTGAGTGAATAAAAGACAAATGTTTAAAAGTCGGTTGCCTATTTTTTCCGATTGATTTTTGATAAATTATATTCTCGCAAGCTATTAGACCCTCAGCTGCTAATATCTAAATTATTTTGCAAGCTAAAAATATAATAATTTAGATAAATGCAGCACCATTTTTCAAGGTTATGATTAAGTATCCATAATTGTGTCAACGGCCATCGAGCAAAGCATCTATCATCTGTTGGAACCGCCAGGCTTAAACATGTTATTAGCCATATAAAGTCTACAAAATTGTTGGTCAATTAATAAGTCATTAGGGCAAATCTTTAGTGGCCCAGAGCAAAAAATAAGACTAGATATATATGCTGACGTTTATCAATACCGTTCGCCATTCTTTTGGGTTTCTTTTCCTAAGAATTCTTGGCCCAGAGCGGAGATGAAGAACCGTTAGGCATTTCACCTGGAGCAAGTCACAGGGGAGCAGCGACTGAGAGAGAAAAACTATCATAAATTTGACTTTTTAATGTTAATAAAACCTTTTTACGAGTCTTTTATGTGTGAAAATTACGCAGAAGGGCATAAAAGTAAACGAGACCACGAGCTGCGGAACAGTTAGCCAGCTGGCAGGTGTAAGCCAAGTTAATATAATACGTAATTACGGGGGGCTCATCCGAACCTACAGCAGACACATACTTCTATTTTTCTCCAACTCTCTTTTCGGAGTACACGGTCAAAAAAAAATCAACATAAAACTTTAAACTATTTAAATAAAACTGAAATCTTTAGTGTGAAAGGTTACTTGAAAAGTGGCATTCAAATGTGCTTTAAGACAACACTTTTGGCCTAGTTTATAGTTCATGATGATTTTTTCGAGTGCACCTAGTACCTCCGGATCATGACTCGGAGAAATGTGTGACTTTGGAGTGAGGTGACACCGGGCGGAGAGAGAAACTAAACCGAAACTACTGAACAACAAGTGTAGAACAATAAGACGCAAGCCGCTAGAAACTGGCCAAGTAGCTGGAACGCCGCGGCGCAGCAGGTCACTGAACTGCCGGACGACAGACGCTTCAGATATATTTTACACCAAGGCTTTAACAAAAGCAGTCCCCCTTTCAAAGCCGTGATAGAGCGGCACTTAGTTGGCCAGTTTTATATATATTTTTTGGTCACCGTAAACGGCTTTTATTTGTGTTGGCCTGGAATTGCAAAAAAAAAAAAAAAGTAATGCTTGGAAGATCATAAAACTTGCTAATATGGGTAATTTTAGGGTTTTTATTTCTATGGCTTTTGCGTATTTTGGTTGTCTTTTGTCACATGCCTACCTGGGGGACTTGTGGGTGTGAAATAGGAACCAGTTCTGAGGATGAGTCAGGTTATGGATTGGCATTTATATTAAAAAAGGATTGATTTCATGTGAACTTCTCAGTCTTTGACATTTATGGTGACAAGAAAAATTGGCCGAGAATTTTTTATTTTGTAAACCATTAATAAATTTTTATCCTAATCTATTTTAATGAGGAATTTAGAAAGTTCTTTTTTAAATAAATATTATACATTTCTCAATAGTGCATTTGTATATCTTAACCTATTTTATCAAGGAATTTAGTAAGCTTTTATTATTTAATATCTTTAATACATATCTCAACTTGAATTTTCTAATATATTTTATGAGTCAGTTTATGGAATGGCATTTTTATTACAAAAGGATTGATTTCATGTGAACTTCTCATTCTTTGACATTTATTGTGACAAGAAAAATTGGCAGAGAATTTTTTATTTTTTTAAACCATAAATAAATTTATATCCTAATCTATTTTAATGAGGAATTTAGAAAGTTCATTTTCAAATAAATATACATTTCTGAATACAACATTTTTATTTCGTAATATTTTATATAACTTTAATACGTATCTCAATTTGAATTTCCTAATATATTTTATGAGTCAGTTTATGGATTGGCATTTATATTAAAAAAGGATTGATTTCACGTGAACTTCTCAGTCTTTGATATTTATTGTAACTAGGAAAATTGACAAAGAATTGATTATTTTTAAAAATATAAATAAATTTATATCCTAATCTACTTTAATAAGGAATTTAAAAAGTTCTTTTTTAAATAAATATGATACATTACTCAATATAACATTTGTATTTCCTAATCTATTTTATCAAGGAATTTAGAGAGCTTTTTTTTAAATAACCTTAATTCATGTCTCAATTTGAATTTCCAAATATATTTTATGAGTGAGTTTATGGAATGGCATTTATATTACAAATGGATTGATTTCTTGTGAACTTCGGATTCTTTGACATTAATGTTGACAACGAAAATTGGCCAAGAACTGTTTTTATTTTTTAAACCATAAATGAATTTATATCCTAATCTATTTTAATGAGGAATTTAGAAAGTTCTTTTTCAAATAAATATTATAAATTTCTTAGTAGTACATTTGTATATCCTAACCTATTTTCTCAAGGAATTTAGAAAGATTCTTTTAAAATAAATATAATACATATCTCAGTTTGAATTTCCTAATCTATTTTAATAAGTTTTTTTTAAAATAAATATTATACATTTCTCAATATAACATTTGTATTTCCTAATTTATTATAACAAGGAATTTAAAAAGCTTTTTTTAAATAAATTTAATACAAATCTCAATTTGAATTTCCTAATATATTTTAACAAGGAACTTAGAAATTTTTTTTTTAATAACTATAATATATTTCTCAATACAACATTTGTATTTTCTAATCTACTTTAACACGGAACTTAGAACATATACTATTTGATATTTATTAGATACAATAATATAATTATACTAAGAATACAAGCACAACTTTTTTAAATTGACTTATTTTGTTTTATTAAATCTACATTATTAAACTTAATTTTCCTACTTTAAAACCTAATTAAACTAAGAATCTGCTTGGAAGTATATTCTTAATTTAATTTTGCTTTAATGTAGATTAACGTAGATTAATAATGTGGATTTACACATACATATATATGAAATATAGTATTATTTAATTTAAGTCATATATTAAATTGGGATTTGAAATGTTCGATTAATCACGTATCTGGTAAATGTGACCAACTCCGTACTTATGCTTTTATATCTCCCCTTTCTGGTAAAACATTTCTCAAATGTTATGAAAAGTTTTCGCTTTCCTGGTAGCTCTATTACTATTATTAGAATCTTTTAAAACTTCTAGCTCCCATATATTATTTGTAGGCTAGTGACTTTAATCCGCTTTGCTGTACTTAGCTCGGATCCTGTTCCAGCATTCTGGAGCGCTCCCGAACAAATTGCGTTGTAATTAGTGACACTCTGTGAAATTGCTCTGGCGGCGAAGAGTGTCCGGCAGTGAGCCGCTGCCTATAACTGTTACCAACTTGACGAACCTCGTTCCCATTAGCGGCATCAATTCATCCACTTGCCTGACCCACTCCGGAGCATCCACAGTACCCGATGCCGTACGGTGCCAAGCGATACCATGTCATCAGAGAAGGCGATGGATGGTTAATCGGCCGACGTTCTCATTACGCCGGCTCGGCCATTTCCGCACTCACTTAGCCGTGTGTAATCCCTATTGACCTCCATTTCCGTGTTGGCCAACAGGTAATGCAGCCTCCCCATGCCGGCGGGAAACCCTTTCCATGTGCGGCTCGGTAGATGCAACAATTGGTGCTGACTCCTCGGTACTTGGCCTTTTCATTAGCTTCAGTTTCAATTTGCTATTGGCGGCGAGTATTTTGCTATTTGCTTCGTTTCGTTTCTCGGCTCGTTTTCTGCCATTTCTGCCTGGTGTTTGGGCCAAGAAAAAACTTGTTTATGGCTCCTACAAGAATGTGGAAAGCAAAAAACGAAACGATACGAAAAAAAGAAGTAAACAAAACTGGGTTAAAATTGTTAGACAACCTGAAGTTGCAGCTTGCCGTTTCTGAAATATTGCATAGCTCTGGGGTCTGCCATTGAGTCGGTCTGGTCCCCAGAGCGAAAATACTATATAAAAACGGATAACTCCGATGTGAAGCAGAAGTGTGTTCGGATCGCAGGCACACACCGAGTGCTAAATAGAATGGAATGGAATGTCTGCTGGTTGTGCGGAGAACCCGATCAGGCTCGATGTACTCCAAACTTAATTGACCAAAACTGATTTTATTGAGGTGGAAAATCAAGGGGGGATATATTCAAATTAATGAAGACATGAAGAGGGAAAGGAATGGATCTAGACAATAAATAGGATTATCAAACATGTTGCCTGCAATTCTTCGCTTTACCTTGTGTAATTCTTACATATCTCTTTTAACTTAAAGAGTCATTTAAACTATCAAAAATAAATCAAATTAATTTATTTTTATTTATATCAGTTACAAATAGTAGTTGTTTTCTGATTGTATAGCAGATATATAGATTGTAACCATTTTTGTGATTGATTGAATCCGAATTTATGCTTTTTGCTTCAAGAAATTACTTTTCTAATTATAAAAGTGCGTCCCGCCAAGTAGATAATTCATTTGTTGAAATGGTCATTAAATAATTAATAATATTAATGTAAATTATGGTCTTTATTTGAGATATTTTACATATTTTTTTTTAGTATCTCGTGCGTCTATCTCTTTCTTCTTCTTATTGTCAAGTGAAGTTGGCCGCGCTTCCTAAGATATTTATCGTGTTATCGATACTTAATACTAAGTGTTATTATATATATAAGAAGTACATACTAGATTACATTAAATAACAATATTTTCTCACTTAATACTAAAATACATATATATACAATAATTAATAATTTAATTAAATAATAATGATGTAAGTGTTTTTTTACCAAATTCAGCATTTAATGCTCAACAAATTAAGGCTTAAGAGTATGCAATTAAAAAGCTTAATTCCAAGCTTTTTATCCAATGTTTGTAGTTTATTTAAAGTGGTTAATCTGATTTATCAATGGATTAAATTTTACTTTTAATTCTGAAGTTTATAAAAATGTGCTTTCACTACTTTTTCATTGATTTTAAATTGAGCATACTCTCTTAACTTATTTAATCTTAACCGTTTTACATATTATTGGAATATTGGGAACTGAAATAAAAATGCAGAATATAAATACCAACCGGTATTCACTATAACAAAAAGCTGAATCTATGACTGTTAATACAATAGTAATTATATATATCTGCTAACAAAATAATTAATTAAAAAAATTTTATAACATTTAGTCAATAGAAACCTTCTGTGAGAATATGATTCCTTAACATTTTCATTAAGAAACCCCCCTCAAACTAATTTTTTGAAATATATGCCAAAAGTTGAGTTTACAAATCAAGTCAATTTAAGTTTCGTTAGCTAAAATATATTTTGCCCGTGCCTCTTAACCCTCGTTTGCCGAAACCTAATCCCTTAACTTTTTCGCCCTGCTCTGCGCTGGTTTGCATTGACTTTTGTGTTGGCTTGCGGAGGCACTGCACTTGCGCAAAGCCCAGAAGCCCCGAAACCCTATAAGAGTTAACCGAAACGAAACCCGTCTTGGGTATGGTCAGTAATGAAATAAAGCCGAACTGAGCCAACCATCGGCGGCTACTTAGTATGCCCGGCCCGAGTTCGACACTCACAAAAGGCGCAACGCAACGTTCGGTTTCAATTGGATTGTTGGTGGTGGTTGGCTTATTAATTACCTCACAGCCGCACAGTTGCGTGGCACATACAAAACACCCACCAGAAGGATGGAGATCCGGGCACTGGGGGGGTTTCCAGTGGCTTTTGGGGGGCTGGCTTTGTGTAGAACCCACAAAAGGCGTTGGACAGTGGCGGGTAATACGAGTAATCCCAAAATGGAGCCCCGGCTGATGAAGTCAACAGCCTGAACTCGTTTGAAGTTTAATTTCCCCTCATTGTCTCTCTCTCTCTCTATTTACTTAGTGTATTTAAATTGAATTTTGAGTCGCTGTTTGCTTTTCCATGGGCGCATGAGGAGCTCAAGAAAATTGAGAGTGACTCTGTGGATTTGTGTCCATTTTTGCAAACTAGTTTTTGCATATTTCTCCGTCGTGGCTGTTGGTTACTTTCAAATGTCAAACGAAGTTGAAGGTGGTCCACAATGATATTTGATTTTTTCCCCAGCCACTCGTATACTATATGATTTATATTGAGTCATGTTGGAAATGAACGCAGCAGCGCCTTGAGAAAACAAAAGACTTGAGCAAAAAACTCGTTTTGTTTTGTCAAAATACCAATAAGAGTATGATAATAATAGAGTTTCGTGAAGGTGAAGAACCTATTCGGCTATATTTAATATATTTGGCTAGAAATCATCATCATTAAATTATTATATTTAATATGTGCCATGGAACTCTTATAGACACTTTTAAACATATATTAATAATAATAATAAAATAAAAAAAGATAGTTTATATTTTCTATAACTTAAATTGGCAAAAATATCCTTCAAATTTGATTTATACTATTTTCTTTTATGGTAACGAGGCTTTTAAATAAATAACAATCAAACCCAAGTCTTTGCTGATTTAGAAAATTAATGGGAAAAGGGTCATTCATTCATTCATATAATATATATCATGGATCTCTTATAGGCACATGTAAAATATATTAATAAAATAGACTTATGTGTAAATGGTTACACATTTTTTTAAAGGTAGTTAATATATTCTATAAATTTAAATTGGCAATTATATAATTTTCCTATACGGCAACGAAGCTCTTAAATAAATAAAAAGCAAACCCAAGCCTTTGCTGATTTAGAAAATTAATGGGAAAAGGGTAAATTATTCATTCATTGATTCATTCATTTAAATTATTATATATAATATATATCATGGAACTCCTATAGGCCCATGTAAAATATATTAATAAAATAGACTTATGTGTAAATGGCTAAACATTTTTTTAAAGGTTGTTTATATTTTTTAGAAATTTAAATTGGCAAAAATGTCCTTCAATTCCGATTTATATTAATTTCTTTTACGGCAACGAAGCTCTTAAATAACCCAAGCCTTTGCTGATTTAGAAAATGAATGGGAAACGGGTCATTTATTCATTCATACATTTACTTAAATTATTATATATAATATATATCATGGAACTCTTATAGGCACATGTAAAATATATTAATTAAATAGAATTACGGGTAAATGGTTAAACATAAACTTGTAAAATATATTAATAAAATAGGCTAAATGCTTAAACATATTTTTGAAGGGTAGTTTATATTTTCTTTAAATTTAATTTGTCAGAAATTTCCTTCAAAACCAATTTATATAATTTTCCTTTACGACAACGAAGCTCATAAATAAATAAAAAACAAACCCAAGCCTTTGCTAATTTAGAAAATGAATGGGAAAGGGTCATTCAAATCAAAAGAGGATGTTTGGGGAAAACTCTGCCAATTTACCTCGCAATCCCAGACAAAGTGCATATTAAAAACGCATTAAAATGTTTGGCTTGGGCCATTTATCATACCTTCACTTACGATTCAATTAAATTCAATGCACGATGCGCAGAAAATCCGCAGATGGCAAACAATTCCAAAAGCGATTCCGAAAAGTCATAAGCAAAATCGTGTCCCGAGCCGGGTGAAACTTAATGAAGCCTGAGAAAGTTGCTCAAGGCTCTCCTCAGGTGACAATCATTAAAATAAAGCAACAAATAGCCCCCTGGCTGGCTGGCTAACTAAGTAACAAAACACAATAACCACAAACCAACTGAAAACAGCAAAGAAATGCGATAATTGCTAACAAATTTGTACGACAAGCGCATGCCAAACATGCAACAAGCAAAAGCCACAAAAAGGCGTCCGAAGAGCGCCTGTCAGGCTTAAGACTAACTAATTGCATTTTTATTTATTTTTGGCCAGGGCTAAGAACTCTTTGGGCCAGCCAGTTGTGGAGTCTCGGCCTAGTGCCACTCCAACCTCCAGTCTGGGCCCAACTTCTGGTCTCAGCTCTGCTGTTTGTTGTTGCATCTTCTCGGTTTCTGCAATGACCCAGTTTAATGCAAGTGGAACGCTTTGACCAACAACTGCAACACGGCAACAGCTATTGACCATAAATAGCCGCCGTAGATCTATGGCCAGCTCGGGGAAGAGTGAAGTGGGAGAGGATACCGTTCGAAAAATATCAAAGTCTTATGCCACTGAATTATGAAATGGGCGGTAAATCTTTCAAGAGGCTTTTATGGCCTACAATTAGTATGCAAAAAGAGGATTTTAGCAGCTCCAAAGATTGTGGTTCAAGGTATTTATGCTGGTTAGTCCTATATATTTTATACTTGTATTTAACTACTTTTAAATTGACTTGCAAAAAGAAGATTAAAAGTACTTTAAAGACTGTATTTAATTTAAAGAGTTTTTGTGTGCTAGTTCTTTATTTTTTATAAGTATTTTGCTTAAGTTCTTCTGGCTGGTTTATGATTTATGTGATTGATAATATATATCAAATAAATTTAACCCTGAACTAAAGTTTTTTTCTCAGTAATATGTTATACAAAAATGAGTTCGTTATTGGTGGATAATAATAGTTGATTCTGTTTACATTTAGTATATATATAATATTTATCAAATAATAAGCTGCTTTTTAAACCTGAACTAAAGTTATTTTCTCAGTAACAATATTTACAAAAATGAGTTTGTAATAGGTGGATAATAATATATGATTCTGATTACATTTAGAATATTTATTTAATATTTATCAAATAAATTTAATGATAAGCTGCTTTTTAAGCCTGAACTAAAGTTATTTTCTCAGTAACATTTTGTACAAAAATGAGTTCGTTATTGGTGGATAATAATAGTTGATTCTGTTTACATTTAATATATAATATAGAGAATTAATATATTATATAACAAAAGAGAAGTTAAGTTCAATATAAATCTATATCTATAAATCTCCTAGTCTTTAGGGTATCATCTAAACTTTTTCTCCAAGTCATACAAAAGTGGCTTTCAAACAAGCCCCTTTCCAAGACACTCCACTCAATGAGGCCTCGACTTGAAGTCTTTCTCAATGGAGGCTTATGAAGAATCGACTCCGCGAAGCCAGGTTTCAGGTTTCGTTCTGAGTGGAAGAGAGGCTGGAGAGTGGCCGGAGAGAGAAACCCGTTCTTCTGGGATGCTGGACAGGCAGGGAAGAACTTTCTTCTCATTGATTCTAGCGGCCTGCATATAAATAAATAAATTAAGAGACTTTCTTTCTGCCGCTGTGTGTGTGAGTCTGCTGAGGGGCTTTGGTGTCATCATCTATTCAATTCTCGCCGTTCATCGGCTCCTAAGCTAACGCCTCACTGCGGCTGACCCAAATACTTGGTCTTGGCCGCTCTTTCACCATAGGTCAGAGCCAAGTCAGAGCCAAGTCTGGGCCCGGCCTGGGCCTGGCTTTCGTGCACCTTGTGTCATTATGAGGCCGGGCCTCGGAGTTCGGCCAACAAGCGGACAGATTATAAGCACCAACCCATTTACAAGTATTTCCAGTCCTCGGGCTCCACTCTTTCGATTATATGCATCTTTATCGGCATCTTCATTAGTTTGACCCAATTTATCTGAGAGTTCTTTTTACTTTCTATTTTCCCCCGAATATCTTGAGAATATTCCGCTTTTACGGAGCTCTTGTTAAGCTTTTGATGTGGGGAAGTCGATTTACTTTCATTTGAGGAAATCTCTTTTGGCTTCTCTCGATTATTATTATTATGATTATGTGTGTGTGCCTGGGCGTTTTCCGTGGCCACTTCCGCTGGAGAAACGAAAGCGAAAATTGGTAATAATTATTCAAATTTATATATAAGCTGAGCTGGCAGAGGGAAATGTTTATAATGATGCAACTTAAATATAACTCAGCGCCTTATTCACTATTTTTCAATTCGCTCTACAGGCACCAGGCACCCTTCCCTCAAACAGAATTAACCTTTTTAGCCCCAAAACCCGACTGTGGTCAGTCTTTTTTGATGGCTTGTAATTGCAATGCCATCAGAAGAGATTTCCTCACTTCACATGTGGTTTAACCTCTGAGATTCCCATCAACCTCTGGCTCGACATGCGTTCGGGCCGTGTTCCTATCTGGGTCGCGATTGCCAATTTCTCCCGGTCGTAAAAATCCATTTATGGGCCAGAACGAGGGTTATAAATCTCTAGAGCGATATATAAATCCCACAAAATGAGTGCTCTAATCGATTTATATATATATATATATTTTCTATGCTGCTCTATTTGTGTGTTTCGGGCAAAAAGAAAGCTGAGCGGACAATTAACATAATGATTTGATAAAGACAAAAGATGAAATCACTTAGCGGCCATCAAAGTTCGCTTTGATATTTCTATTTTGCCAATAATGTATTTTGGCCTGATATATATTGACAAATGGTGTCGGGTTCTCGCTGCGAAACCAGGTCAAGAGGTGATAAAGGGCTTTCGACTGAAGAAACTCCGGCTGATAAAATGGTTTGACGGACAGTTTAGAGGCTTCATTAAGTTGTATTTAAATTTTAAATATTAAGATGGATCTGTTGGCCTATAAGAGCCGTTAAATGGCCCGGCCAGCTCCTCAGTTCGCGTTTGCCCAGCGATTCGTTCGGTTCGCAGCCAATATGAAGTTCCATCCGCCGTCTCTGGTCCTCCTGGTGGTGCTGGCCCTCCTCTGGGGCTGCCATCGGAGCTGGGCTGGCCGCGCGTATAATTACAAGCCGCCTTCCCGCCGAGGTTACTTCTACCCGAAGCCAGCAAGATTGCCACCTCTCCCAGTCAATGGATCCTCCTCCTCCTCCCCTCCGCCGGGCGTGCAATCGGACTTCATTGACGATCTGATCGAGGGCCATAAGCAGCAAATCTTATCGAATGTCCTGGGCGTGGCCAGCGAGACTCCCTCGGATCCGGTCTCATCCTCGTCCTCGTCCTCCTCTCAGTCCGCCCCATTTCCATTTTCCCCCCTCGAGGGCGGTGGTGCCAAGGCGTTCCGCGTTAATCGCTGTGCCAGCTGCAGTGAGTCGGGATAATACCATGCTCTATAGTCCGGTCGGGGAATGGACGATCCCGGGCTAATCGCCGGCTAATAATTGCGAATTCGAGTTGGTTATTGTCCGCCTATCGGGAAACGCATTAAATCGAAACGTGTTTGTGGAACGTGCTGTGAACATAGACAAACAACTTCATTTTAGCCTTTTTTGTGCCCATTTTAACCAGAACTAATCGTTACTAGTGACTACTTAAGTGATTTAGCACAGGAAAAGTTTATAAAAATTAGTGCAAGTCTTATTTATAGGGATAAAGTACTGAGAAAGATGTATAAAGTAAATTTGAGTTGACTTCTAGAAGTCTACATAACACCTATAATATATTAGTAAACTGAAATCATATTTAACTAATTTGATTACAAAAAATATACTTTTATAGATAATAATAATAATAATATAAGATAATTGGAGGGAACTTAAAAACATTTACCAATGAGCTGTAAATAATTCTTAGAAATTATTCTATAAATATTTATGGATGTATAGGCAATATTTCTACTTAAATTCAACTTAAACCATTTATAAACAAAAGATAATATAACATCCTTAAAGGGTTTTCAATAACAGAGAGCTTAATAAATGCAAGATTTCTTGATAATTATTAGAAATATTTCTTAATAGAAAATATCTCAGAAGAGCGCAAAATTTAGCAATGGTGGAACTCCAATTGGAGGGAATTTTAATACATTTACCAATGTGCTTTAAATAATTGCTTCTGTTTGTATTCTCAGAAATTATTCTAAAAATATTTATGGATGTATAGGCAATATTTCTACTTAAATCCAACTTAAAACATTTAAAAACAAAAAATAATATAATCCTTAAAGGGGTTTCAATAACAGAGAGCTTAATAAATTTCTTAATAATTATGAGAAATATTTCTTAATAGAAAATATCTCAGAAGAGTGGAATTATTAGCAATGATAGAATTCCAATTGGAGGGAATTTTTATACATTTACTAATGAACTATAAAAAATTGTTTCTGTTTGTATTCTCAGAAATGGTTATATAAATATTTATGGATGTAAGGGAAATATTTCTACTTAAATTCAACAGATAATACAAAATCCTTAAAGGGTTTCCAATAACAGAGAGCTTATTAAATGCTGGATTTCTTAATAATTATTAGAAATATTTCTGAATAGAAAATATCTCTGAACAGTGCAATTGTTCGCAATGGTAGAATTTCAATTAAAGCTAAAATGAAGGCAGGTTCTCCTTCCATAAATCGGCGTACGTTTCCCCCTTCGATTCCATTCCCCGGCTGAGACTCCATTCCGCGAAGACCTCCCAGATCACAGACCCCGTCGAATCCCATCTCGAATCCCTTGCAGCCTGCGGCGTGCCCAACGTGAACCGCATCGTGGGCGGCTCCCAAGTGCGGACGAATAAGTATCCGTGGATTGCCCAGATCATACGCGGCACCTTCCTGTTCTGCGGCGGAACCCTAATCAACGATCGCTACGTCCTGACCGCCGCCCACTGCGTCCACGACATGGACATGCGGGGCGTGTCCGTGCGCCTGCTGCAGCTGGACAGGAGCTCCACCCACCTGGGGGTCACCCGGTCGGTGGCCTTCGCCCATGCCCACGTGGGCTACGATCCGGTGAGCCTCGTCCACGACATCGCGCTCCTGCGCCTCGACCAGCCCATTCCCCTGGTGGACACAATGCGTCCCGCCTGCCTGCCCAGTCACTGGCTACAGAGCTTCGACTTCCAGAAGGCCATCGTCGCCGGCTGGGGCCTAAGCCAGGAGGGCGGCTCCACCTCCAGTGTCCTCCAGGAAGTGGTGGTGCCCATCATCACGAATGCCCAGTGCCGGGCCACGTCCTACAGGTCGATGATCGTGGACACCATGATGTGCGCCGGCTATGTCCAGACCGGCGGTAAGGATGCCTGTCAGGTGGGTTCTAGGAACTAGCGGCATCTAGTTGGGAAATATGTCCTTCTTGGGATCGTAATAGGCTTTTCCTAATGGCTAACATCTCTCCTTTTTCCCAGGGTGACAGCGGAGGTCCCTTGATAGTCAGGGATCGAATTTTCAGGCTGGCTGGAGTGGTGTCCTTTGGCTATGGCTGTGCCAAGCCCGACGCTCCGGGCGTCTACACCCGCGTCTCCCGGTACTTGGAGTGGATAGCAGTGAACACAAGGGACTCCTGCTATTGCATTAATTAGTTTAGTCATAAAAAAAAGAGCTTTGAAAGTCAATTATTTATTTGCATAATTTTGGAAAATAAATCTTATTTAAATGTATAGCTTACCTAGCTGGGGTTTATTCAATTGTCTTCCAAACAATAAACAAAATGGCTTAAAAATTACCCAATATATTTTTATTTTATGTAATTAGATCAACATTTTGTGAGGCTTACTTCGTTGTTGGCAGCAGCCCACGATCTTGCTGAAATCCAGTTCGTGGAGTTGGGCTTAGTTATTTTTCATTTATTTTTCTGGGGAACTGGACCGCATTTGACCCACGCAACTCCCTCTGAATCGACATCTGGTTTTACTTTCTTAATGCAAAAGCAATACGACAAAGGCACAAATTGTACAAATATTTGGTGGAAACAGGTTATGGCAGCCCTTTCACTTTTAACCCGCTAGAGTTTCTTTGCGAAAATCAATATATATCGGAGTTAAAAGACTTAACTTTAAGTCCTTAAAGCTGAAGCCAAGGACGTTGCCTGACACATTGTTATCACAACCGATCCCGGAGTTGACAAAAGTTTTATCTTTATCCCTTTTGGCCAGGTGGCCGGCTCTGGCCGGGTTGGGGCTGCTGCCGACAGTTGTTTAATGGATTTTCAAGTTATTTCTGGTATTTTGTTGTAGTTGCCGCTGCATGTCGCAGAAATACGGCGAAACAAAGATATCTCGGCGGAAAGAAACTCGTTTGTGGCTAGGGGCCAAAGAAAATGCCGCATAATTGCCGCCGCCACGGGGGCGGGGCCTCCAAGGGGAGGGCTCTCCGCCTAGGACAGGGACGGACAGGGGGACACATGGAGCCACCGAATCGACAATGTTGTCAATGCTGCCAGGCTGCCCTGGCATTTGATTTTATTTTTAACTAGACTATAATTGATGCCCGGCATTGCAGGGGTTATCGAGAAGGCAGCTCGCGGCGAAGGCAGCCAGGGGAAATCTGTGACAAAGGCGGGGCGGGTTCAGGGAACAAGGTAATTCACTTATAGAAATGTATTAGGCTTTTCGCGAAGATTTTCCTCCTAAGACTAGAAACATGTGTACTTATTGGAATTTAAACAAGCTAAATACTATACTCTAATATGCTAGGTAAAAAGGATTTAATGTTTTACTAATAAGTTCATTCTATTTCTTGCAAAAAGCTTTGATATCTGTTACAAATATATTGTATTTTATACTTCCTTAGAAGAACTATTTTAAATAAACATGTTATCCGCACATTGACAAAGTTTAATTCTGTATGTTCTCGTTTTTATAGCTTAAAGAAATCTTTTAACTTAAGAAAAACTGTAAATTTCTATTCACATCGTAGATTCTTCCTTCTATAATTCATATACATATCAAAATTGAAGGTAATTAAGGCTTCAGCACTAATATGTTCCTTCTACTTCTTGCAAAAAGCTTTGATATCTGTTACAAATATATTGTACTTTATACTTCCTTTTTAATTATATTTTAAATAATCATGTTTTCTGCAATTTGACAAGGGTTATTTCAGTATATTCTCCTTTTTAAAGCTAGAGAATTCTTTGTTAACTAAAGTTAATCTGGAAATTTCCATCCACATCATAGTTTTCTTCATCAATATATATAAATAATATAAAATAACATACAATAATATACAAATAACATAACATAAAATAATAATAAAATATCAACTAACATTTCGCTTTTACTTTATGAAGAGACTATTTTGGAAAATTTTACATTTATCATTTTTTATAATTATCAACTCAACTGCACATTGACTAGGTTAATTTCAGTATATTCTTGTTTTTATAGCTTAAAACAATTTTTTAACTAAAGTTAAATTATAAATTTCCATCCATCTCGATGATTCTTCCTTCTATAATTCATATACATATAAAAAATTAAGATAAATAAGGCTTCAGCATTTTATTACCACTAACATCTCGCCTTTATCTTAAGAAGAAACAATTATTTTGGGAAATATCCTCTTTACAATTATCAACTCAATTGCTTCACTTTTAACTCACACAACGTTGGTTATTTTTTAATATTTATGATCAGCAGGGGCCAGCCTTTGTCGCAGCTTCCTTATAGAGCTCACGGTGGCATGCAACTCCCTCTGGATGTTGCCACAAGCGACCATCAGGTCCACACAGTGCTCCCAGTGGCGAGTGGCCGCCCGAAAGGTGGCCGGCACCAGGCTGCCGAAGATGTTGGCCAGGGGCTGAAGGTAGCCGAGGTTGGGGGCCACTGGCAGCCGGTGGAGCCTCAGGGCCGTGCCCCAGGCAGTCGGCTGCTCGAGGAGCCGGGCGAGCGCCTTGTAGGGTCGCCGGCGGGGCAACTGGGCCGCGGCGGAGGTGCTGCGGTAGCCGTGCTGCATCCTGATCCTGGCCAGAAAGAGACGGGACCGGCTTATCTGCTTGTTGGCCTGCAGGTGCAGCAGGGCCTGCTCCTCCACCTGGTGGAGCATTTCCAAGTGGAGGTCATCTAACAGGCTCTTGACCTCATTCTCCTCCGCTTTGGATAGCAAGTTTTCTTCCAGATTTTCCTCCAGATCCTTTGGTCCATGGGAAAAGTCCTCGGTGGCGTTCATAATTCCGTATTTTCTTTTAAAATTCTTATAAAATATGTGAGGTAGCTCCGGTAGAAAGTGTGACTGGAATAGCAAGGCAGAGGTAATATATTCTTTGGATTATTATATTCTGATACTTGTATAATAAATGCCGTTCATGGACATGAATTAATAACCTATTACTTTTCTTGGACTTATCTAAACGACATATTTAAATCATATTTAAGTACATTACGTCATAAACTGGCTCCAAGACTTGGCTTGTTATATTTATTAATTATTTATAGTCTTTTCTTTCATTCTGGTATAATATCCATCTTAAATAAATAGAAATCTGGGCAACAGTTTATAGTAATTGAACTAAAATAGTTATTAAAGTAATTACATTTAGTAAATATAATTTTCCACTAATTATCCTTGACCTAAAATATTATGTAGAATTAGCAAAAATTATGTTTCGGCTGTATCCATAATCAGATCAGACTTATTAGGCTTGTAGTGACTATTTAATGAGTTTGGCTCTAAAATGAACTTGCTACAAGCTAGTTTACCTTCAAATTTCTTGGATTTGTTTGTTAGTTTTAAATGTTTTATCAGATTTTCAGATTGCCTTGGGTAGACTCCGCTTCGCTGACTAATTTAACATAATTCTCACATAAATCTCCAGCGAGTTGGGTAGAGAAATTTTCACGCCCCGCTGAAGGCACTTGGCTCGCGTATTTCTCGGCCATTTTCCTGGTGTTTCCTCTGTTTTTTGTTTAATTTTTTGGTGCATGGACTTCATGATAAGGAGTAATAACAAATGTCCAAAAATGTGGCAGCCACGCAGTAGTGGCAGAGCCAGCGCCAGCGCCTCATCAATGCGGCACTTTGCCGGCAAACCGCAAAACATTTTAATAAATTGCCAGTTATTAGCTTCTTGCGGAGCGGCAGGAAAAAGTGCAATTAGAGTGCACTCCAAGGGGAAGGAAGTTCCGGAGCAAGGAAATTAGCATAAGCATTGACTTTTTTCCGAGGGGAAAAAACACTGTTGCGCTAGTTTCCCATAATTTGCCCCAGCGGAGATAATGAGCAAGAAAGAGTGGCCGGCTTACGGGGAAGGGGGTCTCGGGGGAAAAGCCGCAGGGAGGGGCGGGAAAACTGCGGTCAGTCGCATAGCAAATGGTGTGAAACTCCGCTAAGAGCCGGGGGGAGCGGGGCTGCATTGCTTAGGCGGCGGCGGCGCACTTGCCTTTTGTTGCTGCCGCTGCCGCTGCTGCTATTATAATTAGCCAGCGCTCCGGCAATTTGCATAAATGTTTTTAATTAAACGCATTTAAAGCATATTTTTCAAACACACACACACATACAGAGCGGCGAATTCGCTAATGAAATCGAAATGAGGGGGAAATGGGAAATGGGGAAGTGCCTTCAAGTTAAAGGTTATTATGCCTAATATGGGAACACGCCAGGGAAAGCAGCAAATATCAAACAATTGCTCTTCGTGGGGCGCTAAGCTAAGAGATTTAAGATTAGTTTATGAATTGTATTATTATTATCATAGTTTTAGCCAGGAAATTGAATTAAAGATGGCTTTAGGCGTTGCTGGAAAATGAATCTTGTAACCTCTTTACTTTAAAGTTCATTATAATTGATATATCCTTGGGGAAAAAGTATAAATACCCATGTTGTACTGCATATTTCTTATTAATAAGGTTATAAATATATTTTTCATCATACTTCTTTTAGGAGGTATTATTATTATCTTAGTTTTAATAAGGAAATTGAATTAAAGATGGCTTTAAGATAGGTGTGGCTGCTGGAAAATGATCCATGTAACCTTTTTACTTAAAGTCTTTTATAATTGATATATCCCTAGGGAGAAGTATTAATACTTATGTTGTTGTGCATATTTTTATTAATAAGGGTATAAATATATTTTTCTTCTTTAAGGAGGTATTATTATTATCAAAGTTTTAGCCAGGAAATTGAATTAAAGATGGCTTTAGGCTGGAAAATGGAAAATGAATCTTGCTGGAAAATGAATCTTGTAACCTTTTCACTTTAAAGTCATATCCTTGAGGGAAAAGTATAAATATGGGTATTTGTTGTACTGCATATTTCTTATTAATAAGGTTATAAATATATTTTTCATTACACTTCTTTAAAGAGGTATTATTATTATCATAGTTTTAGCCAGGAAATTGATTTCAAGATGGCTTTAAAAGTTAGGTAGGGGCTTTTCTGTGGCTGCTGCAAAATTAATCTTGTAACCTTTTTACATTAAAGTCCATTACCCTTAGATAAAAGTATAAATACCTATGTTGTAATGCATATTTCCTATCAATAAGGTTTTATATATAAAGTTACATGGTTATAAATAGAAATATATAAATTAAAAGTATTAATACCAATGTTGTAATGCATATTTCTTATTATTAAGGTTATAAATATATTTTTCATTATACTTCTTTATGCAGGTATTATTATTATCAAAGTTTTAGTCAGGAAATTGAATTAAAGATGGCTTTACGCTCTAGGTGGGGGCTTTTCTGTGTCTTCTTTAAAATGAATCTTGTAACCTTTTTACTTTAAAGTCCATTATAATTGATATCTCCTTAGAAAAAAATATTAATACCTATGTTGTAATGTATATTTCTTATTAATAAGGCTATATATATATTTTAGGTGGCTGCTGGAAAATGAATCTAGAAACCTTTTCACGTTAAAGTCTATTACAATTGATATATCCTTGGGAAAAAGTATGAATACCTATGTTGTACTGCATATTTCTTATTAATAAGGTTATAAATATAATTTTCATTACACTTCTTTAAGGATTTTACTAGACATCTGAGAAAATAGTTATGGAAATTAGTTGTTAACTCAATTAGTTGCCAAACAAAACCCAAGCTTACGCCTTCATTATTATATAACGCCGACTGAGACCACCTCTATCAACTGGCAACCCACTTATCACTCCATTGTCACTCCAAACTAACCGCATCCGAGGCAGCCATAAAATCAAGTCAGAGACGGCGGCGATTAACTTGTTCCCCGAACTTTCAAAATGCAACGCCAGAGAAATGAAACGAAAAGAAATCCCCAAAAAGATCCCACACCAAACTTGCCAAAACCCGATTCGGTCTCGGCCATTTCCTTCCTGTGTGCACGACCAAACACAAAAAACGGCAACCGCAAACTCTTTTTTGTTGCTACCTCAAATGTGCAAAAATAACAAAAAGCGAAGAAGTACGCAACAATTTATGTCAACTTTCTTTTTATCAGCAAAAAGAAGGAATCAACGTGTGGCGGGTAGGGAAAATTCCAAACAGTTTTCAAAGCCACCGCAAAAATCTTGCGGCACAGACTCCGACTACGACTCCGACTCCCACACAAAGTCAGGCTGTCAGGTGGGTTTTCGTTGTACCTGGCTCCGAACAGATGATTTAGCGACGGGTTTTGCAGTTTCCACCAGTTGCGGAGTTGCGAAGTTGCCTCCGGGTGCTGCAAGAAAGTTGCCGAATCACGGCTCCGTGGCAGAGTCCCCCTCTGACATTTTTCGGGGGAGAGTAATCGAAGAGCAGGCGCTGCCTTGGCGGACAGGTGACCAATAACCACGGCACTGGTCGGTTCAGTTCCTAAACTTGTTTCAATTTACTGTATTTTTTACCGCTACCGACGTTGTTGCTGCTTTTGCTGTTGTTATTGTGGCGTTTAATACCCTTTTGGCTGGAATGTTGGCTATCTTCTGGGCCAATAAGTGTTCTACTGGATTCTGCATTCATGGGAAAGGTGTCTAAAAGTATGCAAAGAAATATTTATTGTAATTTGCCAAGGATTTGAAAACAACCGAAAAGGTATTTAAAAGTGTGCAATGAATTATTTTAAGGTAAAGGTGTAACCTTTTGTTGCATACTTTTATAAATATTTTTTTTTTTTTTCAATTTAAAAGAGATTTGTGTATAAATTGGATTCATTTTGGAAATACATAGAATATTCCAGAAAGTTAAAAAAAAAGAATTTAAGCAGTCAAAGGGATGTAATATAAAATTATTATTACTTTGTATAATTATATTCCAACAGAAATAGATTTTTTGTCATATTTGCTTTAACTAAAGAAGGTGCTTAAAATCACATATATTTATATAGATATTCCAAAGTAATTGCTCTTTTTTAAGGTGTAACTTTTGCAACATACTTTTAGAAACATTTTTAATTGAAGTCAAATTAAAACAGAGTTTTGTGTATAAATTGGATTCATTTTGGAAATACTTAAAATATTCCAAAAAGCTTAAAAGATAAAGAATTAAAGCAATCACAAGGATGTAACATAAAATGATTATTACTGTAATTATGTAGTATTATTATTATTATAATTATATTCCCACAGAAATAGTTTTTTTTGTCATATTTGCTTTAATTAAAGAAGGTGCTTAAAATCACATATATTTATATAGATATTCCAAGGTAATTGCTGTTTTTAAGGTGTAATCTTTTGCTGCATACTTTTAGAAGCATTTTTAATTGAAATCAAATTAAAAGAGATTTGTGTATAAATTATATTAGTTTATGAATTACTTAAAATATTCTAAAAAGCTTAAATAATAAGGAATTTAAGCCATCAAAGGGATGTAACATAAAATATTATTTCTTTGTATAATTATATTTCAACAGATATAGATTTTTTGTCATATTTGCTTTAATTAAAGAAGGTGCTTAAAGTCACATATATTTATATTTATATTTAAGCAGCTAAAAGTAGCATTTCCTTAAAAACAGTCTTATATATAATAAATAAAAATATAGATATTTTCTCCATGGATTTCTCTATGGATTTCCAGAATATCCTTTAGAGCATTGCAACTTCTGTAGCAGAAATGGAAGGCCTTCCACTTGTGTCGCCTTTACTTATTTTTTCGGACTTTTCTCGACAACCGCCTTGCTTATCGCGCATTTTATTCCTTTTTTTCAACTTTTTATGTGGCTATAACTGTTGTTTTGGCCGGTGTGTGCCCGGTAATTACCAATGACGGGGGCAGGAACGAGAACTGGACCGGGATGGCGAATGGCGGACGAGGCCTGGCCTGGCCTGGAACCTCACAAATCTGAAATCAGTTTCATTATATAAATTGTTACCTTTAGACAATGTGGCAGACAGTTTGGGCCGGCCTGGCAGGCCCTCATTGGGCCAGTTTTTTCCTACAGCCATGAGCTGTGTGAGATATTCGTGCCCCTTTTCACTGGAAATTGCACACAATTTGTGCAGCATAATGTCAAAGTTGGTTTCGCGCTTCTCGCGTGAGGCAGGGCGAATCTGAGTCCGTTGGCCGAAAGTAGCTCAAAGTAACGCACTTGACTTCAATTAGACGGCGAGCTCTTACCAATTGCCCAGCTCCGAGCTTCCCTTTACGACCCACCTCCCCTCTGGGGACCTTTTCGCTCAGCTCGCCCATCCACTGGTCAAACAGCTTCCTCCTCGAAAATGGCAAACTGTGTCAGTCAGCAGCGACTTTGACTGGCACTCGTCTGCCAGCCAGCAGCCCATCTCCCAACTCCCATCTCCCATTGCAGCCCATTGCAGCCCATTGCAGCCCATTTCATTGCATCCGACTCCAGTTGCTCCGTTCCCGATCTCTGCCATCGCTCATCGCGGCTTTTCTCAGGGCCCCATTTGCTCATTTTGTTTGCTCCGGCACTGAGCATTCATTTTCCTCCTTTCCTTGTTAGGAAAAATGCTAGCGTATTTATTAGTGGGTTATCTTTTCAGGTATCTGGGGCTTCTATATGAGTATTAGATATTAATTAGGTTGAAAATGATTGAACAATTAAATATATGATGACAACTCCTAGAAATACCTATCATTTGAGATCTAATTACTCTCAGATCAATATCTGTATATAAGCTTTAACATTTATACTACAATTGATGAATCCAGGGTTCTTGGGCTTCTACATTAATAATAGATATTAATTAGGTAGAAAATGAATGAACAATTAAATTTATTATGACAACTTCTAGAAATACCTATCATTTGAGATATATTTACTCATAGAAGATATTAATCTATACAAGCTTTAACATTTTTACTATACAAAATAATCACAATAATTTATTAGTAAGATATATTTTCAGTAATTGATGAATCCGGGTATTTGGGCTTCTACTTGTTAAGAATTACTATATTAATATTAGATAATATTATTTAATTTCAATGAACAATTAAGTTCTTAGTGAAAACTTCTAGAAATGTCTATACTTTCAGATATACTTACTCTCAGAGCAATATCTGTATACAAGATTTAACATTTTTACTATAGAAAATATTCCAGAATTTATTTTATTATTCCGAAGAATTTTTTAGTGGGCTATCTTTTCAGTAATTGATGAATCCAGGTATCTGGGGCTTCTACATTAATAATAGATATTAATTAGGTTGAAAATGAATAAACAAATAAATGTATTATGACAACTTCTAGAAATACATATCATTTCAGATTTATGTACTCTCAGATCAATATCTGTATAACAAGCCTTACCATTTTACTCCAAAAAATGTTATCGAATTTATTAGTAAGATATCTTTTCAGTAATTAATGAGTCTAGGTATCTGGGGCTTCTACTTGTTGGGAATTACTTTATGAATATAAGATAATATTAATTAATTTCAGTGAAAAATTAAATTTTTAATGACAACTTATAGAAATACCTATCTCTTAATCGCTATTTACTCCCACATCAATATCTGTATACAAGCTTTTTACTGCAAATATGATAGAGTTAATAACGCTATCATAGTTGTAAATAAATTTCGTTTACCTGACAGCCTTCCATCTCAGTTTTCCCCCTGTTTTTTCTCCGTGTGCCTGTCCAGCGTCCAGCGGCTGCCAGTCAGCCGCCGCTGTCCATCCAGAACCCCTGCCCGCTGCTCCTGCCCCAACCCGGCCCGTCCTGTATTCCGGTGATTTGTTTGCTTTCCCTGTCCTGGTCCGCGGGGCCTGGGCCCTCTAACTGTTTGTGCTATCCCAAGTGTTGACTGACAGGTGCCGCCGGAGAATTTTGGCGCTACAAAGTGCATAAATAAAAATTTTTCTGCAACTATGTTGACAGTGGAACATGGCAGCTGAGGAAAGAGAGCTGCAAGAAAAAAGAAAGAAAGCACGGTTCCGACAGCCATTAGTTGAATGAGTGAGCAAAAGAGAGTGCAAAAAGCAGAAAGCAGGAAGCAGGAAGAGTTATGGCGGCGAGTTGGGATAGGGCCTTAAAGTTTGGCTTAAAGTTTTTGGGGATGATTTTGAAATATTTCTTTACAAAAAATCTCAAGACTATTAAATAGCATATGCGTCTAGGAAAGGATTGCTAATAAAATAAACGTGTAATGAATATAAAAACCAAAAGTTTTTTTAATGATAACTGCTAGATAAGCTAAGAGCCTTTAATAAAAATATAAATATAAATACTTCTGTTAATGACCTGTAAATATACTTTTGTTTATTTATTGGCTATTCAAAAAATGTTAGTACAACTTAATTTCTAAATTTCAGAGGTGTAAAAACTATATTGAGTTCTCAAGTATAAAAGATTTTAGCAAGATTTTAAATATTATTTTAATTATTTATTTTCAGTCAGATCATAAAAACTTCTGTGTTATAAGCGCCACCTAGGGGTTTGATCTTTACAAAATTAGTTTTGACATTGCCCACACTATTCCCGGTTAGCCCAAATTATTTTTGCAGTCTCTTTAACAGTAAACAAAAAATAGTACAGATTACTTAATAAAAAAATTATATTTTAGACGAGGCTAGAAAAACTTATACAATTTTCTTTTTAAAATATTTATCAGGCTTAGGTCTTTATTCCCACATGTACCTTTAGCGACATCTATGGCCAGCTCACTGTACCTCCGAGTTCTACATGAGTTTTACACGCGACTGATCTACATTACTCAATAGTTACAGTCTTGATTATGGTTTGAGACCTTACTTACACCAACATTTTCAACAATGACTTGGGTTGAAGTCTGCAGTGAGGACAACCACCTCTGCAGTATTGTTTTTAGCCAGGTCATCAACCGACACAAGCAAATGTTTGAACATTTTTCCAGATTAAGCCATTTCTTAAGGCTTAAACTGCTTAAATTATAAAGTTTTACTATTAAATAATTTATGCTAGAATTTAATATTAATATTTAATTGTTTTTCTATGCAGATTCCCACTTAATACGTGAAAAATGGCCTCAGCAACAAAGCCCAACGGCACAGCGCCAGCAAAGACTGCCAGCCCGGCCGACGACTACATAACGGTTGTGGAGGTGGAGGACGATCCCTCGATGTCCACAAAGGATCGCCTGAAGAAGCTAGTCAAGCGGCAGAGCTCCGTGGCGGAGGACTCCTCCTTTATCACAGTGCTGACCATCAACGAGATGGAACTCCTGCAGCAGCGTCGCCAGGAGGAGGAGGAGGCAGGCCTCCTGGATGGTGCCTCCATCCAAGTAAAGGAGGAGCAGATCGAGGACGTGACAGTGTTCCGGCTGCCGGGGGAGCGTCTGGGCTTCGGTTTGAAGTTCCAGGGTGGCACTCGGAGCACGGAGCTCGTCCAGAAGCTGTACATCCAGTCCTGCGCCGCCGAAAGTCCCGCCTCCAAAGTGGCCACCAGCTGGGGCAGTCTCCGCGAGGGCGACGAGATCGTGCGGATCGATGGCCGGGATGTGAGGGAGATGACCCGCATCGACTGTGTCCGCGGACTCAAGGACAACGTGGCCATCCAGCTGGTGGTGCGCAACGGACACGGCCAGAAGCCACCCAGCGAGGAGGAGTCCCAGCAGCAGCTGGAGCAGCTCTCGATCACACTCAATGCCCAGCCACCGCCGCCGCCCCCAGTGCCGCCGAGGAAGCTGGTGAGGCGACAGAACTCCAAGGAGAACCAGGTGCCACTGCTGGCCCTGGAGAAGCCACTGACGCCGCCTCCGGATGCCGAGTACTACATCAATCTGCTGGCCGAGTCCATCAAGGCCGGCTCCGAGTCGGATGACACCGCCAGCACCATATCCACGGTCATCGACAAGTTCTCCATGAGCTCCAACTACTCCTCGGACAGCAGCCTCAATGGCCACGAGCTGGCCAAGGTCCTCCAGCCGTTCACCCTCCTGGAGCAGGAGTTCCTGCCTCTGGAACAGCCCGGGGGACACCCCAAGCTGCTCATTCCCGGCAACAACTACGAGAACGTCGAGTTCAAGACGGAGAAGGTGAATGTCTACGAGAATGTGGTACTCCGGAGTCCGGAGACTACGCCCACGCCGAAGCCCAGGGTCCAGCTGGTGGCCACCGTGGAGCCGAAGAAGCGATCCATTATACCCACGCCCAGGAAGATTCCCACGCCCAGCAAGCTGCCCATAGAGGTGGCTCCACCACGAGTGCCTCCCTCCGTGGAGGATCCCAAGACTCCCACCAACGAGAAGCTGGACTCCCCAAGGACGCCCACGAATGAGGTCAAGGACTCGCCGCCCAGTGCCACCAAAATACCCAAGGCCAACTTCTCCAGGGCCAAGACAGAGGGCGAGATCAAGCTGCACCTCCAGCCCCCCAAGAAGGAGTCCCCGGGGGTCAAGTCACGCATACCCATAGTCACAACTCCCACACAAAAGGCGGTGTCCAAGCCGGTGTCGCCGCCACTAAATGGCACTTCGTCGAGCATCCCTCGGCTCCTGCAGAAGCAGAAGTCCGAGACGGATCTCAAACTCAACCTATATCGAAGCAAGTCCAAGGAGGCGAGTCCCAGGCCGCCCCTGCAAAGAGCCAACTCCGCCGAGGCCCCGGAGCGCACCTTCATTCCCGTCCTGCTCAATGGCAGCGCCAAGAGCTCCAACTCCCTGGAGAGCATCAGTTCCAATGGCAGTGCCAGCAGCGGGAACAGCGGCAGGTCTCCGAAGGGACCCAAGCCCAAGCCTCCAGAGCGGGTCCAGTCGCTGCAAAAGACCCAGATACCCAAGCTGCAGGCCCTGCCCACCACTCCGCCCCAGCAGCAGCCCAAGCTGAGCATGCAGACCTTCCGCCAGAGTCCTCCGACGCCCAGGTCCACGCCAGTGGGTACCCCATCCCCAACGAACAATCGCGAGATACGCTTCAAGATTCAGACGTACGAGAACAAGGCCCAGGACGAGGACAAGCTGCCCAGTCTGTTCGACCTGGTGCACAGCAGTCACCAGGAGAAGGACCAGGACAGCGACTCGCTCAAGACCCACAACAGCATAACTGCCCTCCTGGCCGCCGCCGCCGCCGAGGCCGCCGATCTCTCGCGGGAGTCTCCCCCACCGCTGGTCGTGGGCAAGTGCATGAAGATCGCGGACGACAACCAGACCACCACTTGCTACTCCAGCTCTAGCAGCGGCGAGGACGAGGACGAGGAGGACGACCTGGACGCGGCCAACAGGGAGTACGTGTGCGAGGACGGCGAGAAGCTGGGTCCTCCGGAGCTCATCAACGGCCCAGGACCCTCGGAGGCGTACTTCAACATGTTCTGGCACTCGAACATGCTGCCCACCATCGGCGAGGTCGAGGAGGAGTTCTCCTCCTTGGAGCCCCAATCCCTGACCAACGGGTGAGTAATTGGGCTTCGATTAGCTCTGACAGGTGACACTCTGGGATAAGATTATGGTGTGTGTATAACACACTCAACTAGGTCTTAGGGGCTGTTCGAATAAGTAAAAGGGTTTGTCAAGGGTCTTTACTTTTTAATAATATATTTAAATGTTATAAACATCAGGGGAAAATGGTATAAACATCATCATTCTACTGGTTCTAATCAGTCAATTTTCGTGTGTGACTTAGATATGTGCCAAATACTATTTGCTAATCAACCAAAAATACAGCGATTGCGCATAGTAATAGCACATAGGTTACTCATTCAGGTGCTACTTGCCTCTAAGCAAGTTAAGTAGAGATGTAAAGGACTAGTCCTTAAGGGTATTTATTGTGAGTGAAACTCATTTATTTGGCTAGTTATGTGTTTGCTAATCAACCAAAAATATAGCAAGTAAATCATACAGTACTTGCGCATAGGTTACTCATTCAGGTGCTACTCAAAAAGGTCTGTTTAAGCAAGTTAAGTAGAGATGTAAGGGACTAGTCCTTAAGGGTATTAACTAGTTCACTCACTGACCTACTTTACACACTCTTTAGACCATTAATAGAGTTTGGTTACCTAACTGAGTAGTAGGCAATAGGGGGGACTTTTAGCAACTTTTTGCAAAAATTCAATGCAGAAGCCAATGCCAAAAACAATCGAGGAGCTGAATGGGTTGAGGGGTACATGCTCCCCACAAAATAAAATCAAAAAACGAAGCAAATAAAAAACAAAGGCTGATAAGACGAAATGCCGGTGTGTTTACTAACACAGCGATAACTGGCCCGGTGATAAGGGAATGGGAATATGGCAAAAAAGGAAAATTAGAGGGCCATCATCAGTGTGATTTTGGTAACGTTCGGCGAAGGTTCGGCCACCGATCGAACCTGTCTCCCCTGACGTTGAGCTTAGTGCAGGTGTGAAGTCAATTAGCATTTCACCTTCCGATAAGAGTCGTAATTGTAATTACTCAGGTTTACCTTTCGCTTTTCGTTTTCGTTTTCATATCCAGAAGTCTTGTCAAAGCAGAGGAGCCGTCCAAGAAGTTGCCCAAAATGGAGGTTAGTGCTGGCGAGGTGACCCAGCTGGCCGACGATAAGATTGCGGAGCGTGACGCAAGGGAAGCGAGAGTGGAGAGCCAGGAGAGCCAGGAGAGCCAGGGGAGCAGCTCCACCAGCACTGTGAGGAGCCAGCGAAGCTCCTCCTCCACCACCACCACTCGAGTGACCACCACCAAGACCAGCAGCTCGTCCAGCAGCTCCTCCAGCAGTTCCTCGACCCTAACTCCCGACATTGCCTTCAAGCTGCAACCGTACGAGGAAAGGGAGGAGAAGTACGGAGAGCCCATCACCACCGTCCACGAGGAGCGGCGAGTGCTGAGCGAGCAGAAGACCCTCAGCGAGCTGAGGACCAGGGACGCCCTCACCGGGGAGGAGCAGCTGGTGACCAGTGCCAACTCGAAGTCGAGCAGTGCCCGCTTCAAGAAGATCAGCAGCAACGACAACCTGCTCGACCTTGGCGACGAGCAGGAGATGCAGGAGCAGCCGTTGACCGCCACGATCACCCAGGAGTCGAGTCTGAGGGAGCGGCTGGAGTGCCCCCAGGATAGCCAGAGTATCGAGCGCGGTACCCTGACCCTATCCGAGCGGGGCAAGCAGCTGAGCCAGAGCCAGGGCCTGTCCACCTACACGGAGTGCGAGAGCAGCGAGAAGGAGTCCTACCTGGAGGCCCAACAGATCCTCAACGGAGATGGCACAGCCCAGTTGCTGGATCTGGACGAGGAAGAGGGGCAGCAGCCCACCTTTGAGCGGGAGCTGAGCGAGACGCTCACGGTGACCACCGACGGCGAAAGGCAGGTCACCAGGAAGCTGGAGCAGAGCAAGGACATCGCCGGCAAGAAGGGCGCCAAGCTCCTCAAGAAAACCGACGAGGAGCGGCGTCTCGAGCAGGAGGCCCAGAAGCTGATCGAGAGCTACCAGAAGGTGAAGAAGGAGGCGGAGAAGCTCTACAGATCGGAGCTGAATGACGATGACCAGGGCTTTGATCTGAGCGCCTTCGAGCAGGCTGAGAAAAAGGATAAGCCCCAGGAGGAGCCCAAGAATTCCCCAGTCCAGGAAGCTGCTAAACTCCTAGAAGAAGTTAAGCAAGTCAAGGAAGAGGTAGTCCAGGAGAGGTTGGGTACTTCCAAGCCTCAGGAAGTCACAGAAGAGCTTAAAGTCGAAACTAAGGAGGTGTCTCATCAGAAAGTCAAGGAGGAGGTAGAAACCTCCAATCAGGAACTCAGTGAAGCCTTGGAGAACGGTGTCACTAAGGTCTCGCACCAGGAGGCCAAAGTCGTCCACAAGGAAGTGAAGGTGGTCAAGGAGGCTGTCCAAGTCACTGGGACAACGACCAGTCACAAGGTGTCCACCGAAGAAGTCAAGTTATCCAAAGAAGTAGTCACAGTTTCCACAGAGAAGGAAGCTGCCACAAAGGCAGAGGTCACCTCACCGCCCCTGGAGGACGACCTGGGCTATGTGCTCCACAAGCACATCATTCAGCCGCAGGAGAAGATCAAGCCAGTGCCGAAACCGAAGCCCAAGCCGCCGGTGCCCTCAAACAAACCCAAAATGCCAGCTCAGTTGACCAAACCCAAGACGGCTCCACCGCCGGTGCCCAGCAAGAGGAGCGATGTGTCGGGTTCCGGCTCAGGATCCGGCTCCGGCTCTGCTGGAGCTAAGCCCACGCCCAGTCAGAGGCGCAGCAGTCTGGAGAGCTCCCAGCCGCCCAAGCCCTTGGAGCGCATAATCCTAGGCGTGGAGCAGCCCATTATCAACCTGGCCAGCGTGGACTTGCCGAATGTGGCACAAGCAATGGTCGCGGAAACGAGTCCCGTGGTGGAGATGCCGCCGGATGACCTGCAATTCGAGAGCCACCAGCTGCTGGACGACGAGGGCCAGCGGCAGGAGAAGCAGCAGCAGCAGGACTCGCCGCTGCTCAGCGGGTCCTCATCCTCGTCGGTGACCACCACGCCCGTAACGACACCCATTTTGGTGTCCGCCACATCGTCGATGGACTCCGTGCAAAGTGTCATCGAGGTCGTCAACGGCATTCCCATCATCAGCAATCAGCAGAGCGAGGACGAGGACGATGATGATGCGGGTGATGAGGTGCCGGCGCCGGTGCCCTTGGTGGCCGAAGGATCAAAGGACGCTGCTCCCATCGAGGAGGTGACAACGTTGCCGCCCAACAGAGAACACGAATCAGGTGAGTGAAACTCATTTATTTCGCTAGTTTTGTGGACTCTTCAAGTGACTAAAGCAATGAGACTTTAACTTTAACTTTAATTACACAAAATTTTTCCCATTTAGTTTCTTATAATTTATTTTAAAAACGAAATATTTAAAAATACCTTTAAAGTAGTATATAGTCACATAGGATTTCATGCGATAAATACAGCCGGAATGAAGTTTAAACTGTCAGAAATCATAAATCAATCATTTATTATAATATTATTTATTTAATCCTGGTCATAATCCTGGTATCGAACACTTCTATTATTTATCAATATTCAAGTGTTGAGCAGTTTTTTACATATTTATCATCATATCAGAGTAGATAGCTTAATATATATATTTTGTATAAAAATAATATATATATGGAACCTCATCTAATAAATACAGCCGGAATGAAGTTTAAACTATCAGATATCATAAATTAAAATTATTTTCAAAGGAAGCTTTCTATATTATTATATTATTTATTTAATCCTGGTTATTACTTCACATCTTTTATTTATCTATATTCAAGTGTTGAGCAGTTTTTTACATATTTATCATCATATCAAAGTTGATAGCATAATATATATATATATTTTGTATAAAAATAATATATATAAGGGACTCCATCTAATAAATACAGACGAAATGAAGTATCAGAAATCATAAGTCAAAATTATTTTCTTAGGAAAGCTTTCTATATTATTATATTATTTATTTAATCCTGGTTATTACCTCACTTCTTTTATTTATCTATATTCAAGTGTTGAGCACTACATTTTTAAATATAACTTCAGAGTTGATAGCTAAAT
Source organism: Drosophila pectinifera (assembly GCA_008042775.1). Lineage (NCBI taxonomy): Eukaryota > Metazoa > Arthropoda > Insecta > Diptera > Drosophilidae > Drosophila > Drosophila pectinifera. The sequence continues at coordinate 146,473 of VNKC01003150.1, forward strand.
ATATATAATGTATAAAAATATTATATTTCCAAATGACTTTACCCTTGTCGCTACCCCATTCGCCCTCGCAAAGCTCTGGCAAACAGTTTATGGGCGACCATTTGGCCAGTTGCAGTTGGCCAAAATACGAAGTTGCATGTTGCGGGATTTACGAGGGTCAAATCCATCCATCCTCCCCCTCCCCGTCCCTGTTTACTTTTGGATTTTTTGACAGTCTTCCAAAACCGACGACGCACGCAATTATCAGCCACCAAATGAGTTTACAGCCCGGCTCGGGCTCCGACTCCCTGCTAACTTGTCACATTGACCGCAATTTTGAGCTTCCTCTGGCCTCCGGCCACGCCCACACTGACGCCCACACCCACGCCCACACTGACGCCCACACCGACGCCCACTACCTCGCCCACTTCTGGGCCCATTGCGTATGCAAAACGGCCACTAATGGACTTTACGGTCAAAGTTTTGTTTGGTCGCTTCGGGTTTTTATTTTCGGCACGGTGGCTTTTAGCGGCACCCCTCCCCCTTCCACCATGTGTGTGGGAATAATTCTGGCTTTATTTTTTCGGGTATTTTCGTATTTTATTTTTATTGTGGAGATTATGCACTATGTAAATTGAGTTTATATCTCAATTTGTTACTTGATGGCGTTTAATTAGATTAAAGTGTGATAGAGAACGTAGGAAGTAAAGGGTTATCTTGGCAATAAAAATGCCTCTTAAAAATATATAAACAATTTAATTAGATCGGTTATATTATATATTAAAATTCTTGTAAACTATTAGATCTTGCAGTTCATAAAATTTCATTAAAAATTATTAATTTCAGTGAACAGAGAAGGAACAGTAAAGGGTTATCTTGGCCAAACAAATACCTATTTAAAATATATCAACAATTTAATTAGATCGTTGTTAATATATTTTAATATTTAATATATATTAAAATCCCTTTTTAAAATAAATCAACAATTTAATTAGAGCGGTATTAATATATATTAATATTCTTGTAAACTAGTGACTCTTGCAGTTCATAAAATTTTAATTAATTTCAGTGAATATCAAGCACTTAATTACTAATAATAGTACGAAGAATTTTAATAAGAGAAACACCCTCACAAAAGCAATCTCTGAAAGGTAATAAGAACAATATTCACCTATAATTATGAACAATTTCCCCCTGGCATAGCTTGGCTTAAATATTTCATGCGGATTGGACTCAGGTCTCATACCTCATAGCTATAAAAACGAGAAATTTGCATTTAATTTGCTGGGAAAAAGCGAACCGTAGAAAGGCGTTGGAAGAGATTGCTCGCCCAGATGCAGCATGTATAAAATATTGGGAAAATGTTTTAATTAAACAACAAAAAAGGGCAAATATTGGCATCAGTTGCCCCCAGCCATTCCCCCCTCTGTTGATAGTTTCCCTGGGTTCCGAGCACGCGCCGAAATATTTACATATCAAAATGCGTTTGCTGGGCGGCAATGGGTCTCTGGACTGGGATTCCGTGGGTTCTGGGTGTGAAATAATAATGAAATTTGCCAGGACAAGCCGCCTCCCATTTGCATATTGCAGAGGACAGTGGAGAAGGCAAGCTATGAAGATGTGCAATAGGGATGCAATACCTGGGAAATATATTTTGGGAAAATGCAGAAGACTCTCAGACTCAAAGATATTTTCTGGAATATTTTTCTAAGAAATATTCTATTTAAAAGGGCAATTATATGGAAGTAATCATGATCACAGATTAGACCTCTTAAATCTTATCTTTTAGGTAATTATATTTCCTGTTACTTATTGTCTGATAAACCAACTAATTAAATTCCCATTGTAACCCATCACATTTTTGTTTTTACAACAGGCCTCCTCGTACAACTCCATTGGTTTTCGTGTTGTTTTTCTTTTGCCGCCTGATAAAAACTCTTAACAAATAAGCTTTTTTCCATGTAAATATTTTCGGTGTTCCGGTCTTCTCCTGGCCCATATAAAAATAATATTATTTCTTTCCTGTCCGGTCTATGTCATTATTTTATGTGGCGGCGCAAATGTGCAATTAAAGCTGCAGAGAAAAATGCAAAGCTCCTTTTTTGCCATTATATTGACGTTGGGTTATATGATTGGTACCTTGATGGATTTCTGCGGACACTCGCTGGGGGCCATAAAAATAAATTGTTATATTTCCCGCCGCGACGAGTTCCGTAATTATTATGTGTATTTGTTGTGACCGGTAATTCCCAGCCAACTGCATTGATAAGGCCGCGTTCGATGGGGTTTCGGCCTTATCTGTTAGCGGCTTGTCTGCGTTTATGACAACCATATGGTCGAGGCCCTTATCGCGATGGTAAATAATTTGGTTTCCCGAATAAGAAAAATAAGCCCTCTGTGAGGGGTACTTCCTCCACCCATTCGATCGATGTGGTTCAATCTCGGATACGCTTTTCCATGGAAAGGCCGCTGGGATTGGGATTGATTTTTGAGTCAGAGCTCGGAATTTGACTGACTGACAGGGGCACCTCAGCTGCAGCTCTCTGGAATAATTGCTTCTGGGCTCTGGAGCCCCCCTGTAACTTTGCCTCCTTTTTTGGGCTAATGAACATTCATGCAACATGGTGCTGACACTATCTGTCCATGTGTCTGTCGTCTGTATTCTTGCCAATTGGTTAAAAGGGAAGTGGGAGTTCCTCGTGCCCAGCTCACATGGGATGCATACCCTTCACTCTTACTTAGTCTGGGGTCTTATCAATATTTTGCACAACTATAAAATAAATTAAGATAAGGGGAGATATTTAACTACATTATACTATGTTGTTTTTATTGTGGAGATTATGCACTAGGTAAATTGAGTTTATATCTCAATTTGTTACTTGATGGCCTTTAATTAGATTAAAGTGTGAAGGAGAACGTAGGAAGTGAAGGGTTATCTTGGCAATAGAAAGGCCTATTAAAAATATATCAGCAATTTAATTAGATCGGTTATAATATATATTAATATTCTTGTAAACTATTGGCTCTCGCAGTTCATAAAATTTCATGCAAAATATTTTATTTCAGTCAATATCAAGCCCTTCATTATTAATAATAGTTCGAAGAATTTGAATAAGTGAGACACCATCACAAAAGCAATTATTATTGACAACATCACACTTTAATTTGGTGTTTTCTCAATTTTCCTAGACTCGAATGTAAGTTATTTTGTTTCTATATAATTACCATAAATATTTTAAACTATGGAGCACTTGGTACAAAATTTACCATACCTGATACACCCTTTCAAGTTATTATTATATATTAAAAGGAGTAGCATCTAAGTCAGTATATTCTCATATACAGAACTGACAAATATAAATAATTATATAAACATTTCTGAAAGTAGAGCATTAAATTGTTTATATATCTTCAAGTTCTAAACATTCTCCAGCTGTTTTCCTGTCTTGTCTGAGCTTAATTGACTATAAAAGCATTGTCGACAGCCACAGGTCGAGCAGCCGGGAAACCCCTCAGTTTTCCCCTTTTCAATTTAACCCCCCAGCCGTGTGTGTGTGTGCGAGTGTGTGTCACGAATGTTGTGCGAATTTATCGCTTTTGTGTGAATTCGAAATTAATTTGAAATTAATTTTCAATTTCGATTTTCGGTGCAATTGGCTCCGTTTTGTTTCGCTTCGTGTTTGTTGTTACTGTCGAGTTTCCTTGTGTAATTACATGCTGTCCTGTGTTGCTGGCGCCCGGGGTCCTTTGATTAGATTTTGTAGCTAATTTTATTGTTGTGCGAGTTTGCGGCTTTTTCAATTGTTTTTCCTGCCAACTGCCATGGCTGCAACGCGGCTGTTGCAAATCCAAATCCAAATCCAAATCGAAACCGAATCCAGTGTAAACTGGGCTTTCTAGTCTGCCCTATTGTATTCATTCATTCGATTTGTTTTCCATCCTGCCAGAGGATTTATCTTTTCACTCTTGCATTTTATTTGCTTCGATTTTCAGTTCAGGGTTCTTTGTTTGCTTTTCGCTACAGAGCTTTCAGAGTGCAGCCCCCATGTTGACCCAGTACTTGTTGGAAGTCTTTCTTTATTTTTAAACAAATATATATGTCTGTGAATGTAGGTATATAAATTATTATATATGTCAGTAAGGGAAAGGGCTTGAGTTTCGAGAAGAAAAGGAACCTTAGGCCTTTCATTCCGTCACTCATCTCCAGGCTCTTCAGTTGGCCATAATTATTTTTGCATTTATAGAGCACCAGCACCTTTGAACTCCAACTCCATCAGCTGTCAAATTAAATGCCATTTGAAAGCAATCCCATCGAATCCATTAGATATTTAGCGGCATTTTGCGGTTGCAGCTTTTTAGTGTTTTGTGGTTTTGTCAAACATTTTGCAAACCAGCAATTGTTGCCACTTTGACTGACTTTTTCCACATGCAACACACTGATTTTTCATTTAAAATTTGCGGTTTAATGCTGAGTTCTTTGGGAGCCTTTCTTTGAATTCTTTCTGCAAAGGGATAATTATTTTAATTAATATAATATATAATAAGAGTGACTGTGTCACCTGTGACCCACAACGCTTTCGTCAGCTTCCGATCTTGGTTCCCAGGCTTTATCTCATTAGCGGTTTTGGGAGGAGCGTCACACTTTATGGGGTTAACCCCGTTCGCAGGAGCCAGGCCGAGCCGGGCCTAATCAGCTGTCAGGTGAGAGCAGGAGGCGGGGACGGGGAAAGGTGTCGACTGCAGACTGCACTTTCAAATCCAATTAAGAGTGTGAACTTGCCGGGGCCTTAACCGGGAAATTAACAGTCCGATACCGTCCCGGGCACACAAACAAAGTGACATTGTCACATTAAATGCGAAATGTGCAACAGTAGCTGCCGCAGATAAGGGGCGAAGAAGTCGTCGGAGGCGGGGGCGGGGGCGGGGGCCCAGCCCCGAAAAGAACTCGCAGGAACTGGAGCCAAGCCCAGCTGCACTTTTGTGTCGGAAAGCTGGTAGTAACCGCACAGAGGCCTAGAGGCGGTACATATAGAGAACCCGGCCAAGTCACCTCGGGCCTCATTACAGCTCCTTTCTGGCGCACTCGAAAAAGCGGGTCTGCCGCCAATATCGGGAGTAATATATATATATAATTTTCATAGCCTTGGAGTCGCAATTATGGGTCCTATGAGTAAGCAATCATTGAGAGAGAGGAAATGTTGTAGCATAAGTTGGCCAAAAGAAGGCCTGTATTTAAAGCTGATTTATTTGATAAAAGTAAAAGTAAAAAGTCGGAAGCTCTAAGTAGTAAATTAGTGTTAGTTATATACTATATATATACTATATAGTTATATATACTATTAAATTATTATTGTAATAATTCCGAGTACTTGATAATCTAAAAGATAACTAATAGAGAAAGTTCAGGGAACCAAGCAAAGTATCTTCTCAGGGTATAAAGTTAATAGAAATAGAGAGTTTCATTAGAATAACACCAACATTGACATGAATAATTAAATAAACAAACAAATTTCAAGACATCTAAGCTTTAGCACTTAGTATTAAATGAGTATTAGTATATAATTATTAAATTTTTATTGTAATAAGCTTGAAATAGGAAGTATCTACTCAGGACATATAATTATTTGAGAGAGTTTCATTAGAATAACTTTATTAATGACATAAATAATTAAATTAAACAAATTATAAGAAATCTAAGTTAGTGCTTATAAATAAATAAATTTCTTTAGCATTAAGTATTAAATTAGTATTAGTATATAAGTATTAAATTATTATTGTATTAATTCTGAGTACTTGATAAGCTGAAAAATAACAAATGGAAAAGGTTCATGGAACCAAGCCTGACATAAGGAATTATCTTCTCAGGACATACAATTATTTGAGAGACTTTCATTAGAATAACTTTATTAATGACATAAAGAATTAAAAAAGCAAACAAATTACAAGACATCTAAGCTAAAATTTCTTCAGGTGTATAACTACAAAGCCTGACAGCTTGCTATGCAGCCGGGCTGCTCGCAATTATCACATTTCCAAATGGTCACGGACCACGAAATCTCGAGTTCAGATACGATGCGACCCCGATCCCGATCCCGATCCCAGTCCCGATCCCCCCAGCTGGTCTACGACGCAGGGAAAACCAAAGACCACTGGCTCTCCTCCTCCTGCTGCAGTGCCTCCCGGTCCGCCGGAGGTTCTCCCTTGGCCGCGGCATGTGTCATAATTCTCGCCAGGCTGACATTTATGATGTGTTCGCGCTCATGTGATTTTTCCAGGCCGATAAGACAATGGCAATGAAGTCATGATGTCTCTGGCAGAGCGGGAACTGGTCATGGTGCGAATTGCTAATAATTACCTCTGGGGTTGGGTCCAAGTCGTGGCTTGGACGTAATTTGAAGGGGAGAACTGGAAACATAATTTGAGGAGACTCTATGATCGCCCTGGGTTTCCGTTTAGAGTTTGAACTTAATATTCAATAAATAATATTGCCTGGGGACTCTTGGCCCTCCCGGCCATTTCCCAGCCAAACAAAATGGGGGTAATAAACCGTCTTAAAGCCGCGTCCTGTAATGGCATGATTTACGGCCAGCACTCGCGGCTTTTGCAAAACTATTCAATTAAATGGCTTTTTAAGGACCGCCGCCGCCTCATCATTCTAATTATACGATCAGTGCGAACTTTTAAGCACAGTTTCCGCGGCGAAAACATTTCTATTCGGCCGAGGGACGCACTTCGTCGGGCGGCTAATAAAGCTAGCGAGACCAGGCCCATAAAACACGAAACCCAATTACCGCATTTGTTGCTCAAGGCCACAAATAACCAATGTTACGATGCGTCAACATTTCCTCGGCTCAGCTCGGCAACCCCGGACCAGCCAGGACTCCATCGGTGGGCCCTCGCCGCCAAGGAGCGGAACCCACCGAAGGTCCAGCCGTCTGCAGTTGGTGATTCATGGCTTTATTGCCTTATTCCTCTTCTGGCTTGCATAATTATGCGCAGCAACGCCCACTGTCAGCGGACGTCCCAGTCAGCCTCCTTAAGCCCTCTTCGAAAATTCAGAAAAATCAAGACGAGTCTCTGATGAATTTTATATATTTTATAATTTATAATTTAATTTAATAAGCTTTAGTGAGTCACACAGATGACCATATGTTTTAGCTTCCATAACTAAGATCAAAGCAAACGATCATTGACTTTGAAGATTTCTAATTATTTTAGGAAGCTCCAGTATTTACTTCAATACCTATATATATTTATATTATTAAGTAATTTGTTTGTAAGCCCTTACTTACTTTAAAGATTTCTAATTACTTTAGGAACCAATACTTACTTTAATGCTTTATATTAAATACTTTAAACTTTATATTATTAAGTAATTTGTCTTTAAGCCCTATTCGAAAATTCAGAAAAAATCAAGACGACTCTCTGCTGAATTTTATATTTTTTATAATTTAATTTAATATACTTTTGTGGAGCACACTTAATCCTAAAGCTGACATAACTTAAATCAAAGAAAACGATCATTGTCTTTAAAGATTTCTAATTATTTTAGGAATCACCAATACTTTCTTTAATGCTCATATATTATTAAGTAATTTGTCTTTAAGTCCTCTTAAAAAATTCAGAAAAATTGAAATGAATCTCTGCTAAATTTTATATATTTTATATTTTAATTTAACATACTTTAACTACTCACAGATGACCATATCTTATAGCTTCCATAACTAAAATCAAAGCAAACGATCATTGACTCTAAAGATTTCTAATTTCTAATCACCAGTACTTACTTTAATGCTTGCTTAATATTATTAAGTAATTTGTCTTTAAGCCCTCTTCAAAAATTCAGAAAAATTGAGACGACTCTCTGTTGAATTTCATACATTTTGTAATTTAATTTAATATACTTTTGTGAAGCACACTGAGTTCTTTAAACTCTGATGACTATATCCTATGGCTGCCATAACTTAGATCAAATCACTCGATCATTGACTTTAAAGATTTATAATTATTTTAGGAATCACCAGTAGTTACTTTAATGCTCATATATTATTGAGTTATTGGTCGAAAGTATCAAAAGGTACATAATTTCTTTGTTCACAGCAGATGGACTGTCCGCTGATTTAAACATGTAACAAGTGAATAGTACAGAGCTTCTAAGTGAAGCTGATCCCTAAGCTTCCTTTTTGGATTTTTTGCAAGGACACCGTTTAAAGGGAAGAAATTATTGGGAGACTCCTTGGAACTTAGTACTGCTAATAATCTTAATACTTAGTATACTAATACAGACGTCAATCGGAAAGGGAGTCAGTGGCAATATGGATCTCGTTTCGTTGGCTCTTCTCAGATAATCATCCTTCATATCCTGTCTCGAGCTCGATCACGCACCCATCTTTGTGGGCCTCCCGGCAATCCATACACTTGGCCCTTTCCTTAGTGGGTTAGGGCCAGCATTGTTAACCAAAATATAAACTTAGTGAACACTCTCAAAGCAGATATATTTGTTGCTTAAAATACTTTCACAATGATAAATTCAAGGATTACCTTGATTAATATCAGAGAACATCCCACTATAGTATCCCTTTTCTGATAATGTTTCCCCCAGTGCCGCCTTTTAGGTGCGTTTTCTCGCAGTGCATTCCGTTCTGTTCGGGCGGCTTTTCTCAAAACATCCATAAAGATGGTCGGGCCCAGGGGGATCCCTTGGCCCTTCCGGGGGTCGCCCCTTCCGCCGGCCATTTAATTCCCCTTTTTAGTGCTAGTCTGTCTTGTCAGCAGGATTAAGCAATTTTCAGCTTGGCTAGCGCTTTTTTTGTGCCCTGCCAGCTTTCCGCGCCTCCTACTATTTAACCCACGACTGCCCCCAACCCTTTGCCTGGAGCCCACAATGACGTGAAAAAAAAGAGCCAAAAAGGAGTAGGTTGTGGAGAAGTGCTAAAAATTTGCGATGCGTTAAATTTGGTTAATTTAAGTTGTGCTCAAAGTTGACGAGGAAAGGGGTTCCAAGGGGCTATAAAGATCTCTGCGTTGGAAAGGTGTTAATGTGCCGAGCAATGCCACAAAGTGTAGGGAAATCTGACAAAGAAAATAGGAAGGATTGAATATATATATATATATATCAAGCATACCACACTGTGAATACTTTACATTATCCATAGAACTTCTTTTAGATGCCATACTTTTTTAGGAGGCTTTATAGTTAACTTTTTAGAGGGTTGTAATGAAAGAGTTCACTTAATTATTTTTTTTCTTTTAGTGATGAGTTTAAAATATTCAAATTTATTTTTATAGAATTTTTAAGCTTAAGCATACGAGTAAGGCAATGAGGGTTCCGATACAACCTTTTTATGAAGAAACAAAATTACTCTCTCGAAGTTCCTGGCTCATGTATTTAATTCCACAACTTGGTTTTCATTTTACTTTTATTTTTTGGCCATGTGAGAATATTTTAAATATAGTTTTATCCTTTTTTGCAATTTCTGCTTGATTTTGTGCAATCATCCTGGGCAAAAAAACTGACTCATCACCGGCAACCGCAAAACAATGCAAAAATTCGCGCCCTCTGCTCCGCTCACCCAATTACCGGCGATTCTCATAACGCTTCCCTGCCAGGCAGACTCAAAAAAAATATATATGAGACTCGGGTCTGTGGTGGCTGGTCCTGAGTCCTGAGCGTTAATATTAAAGAATAATTCGCGGTCATGGCTCGGCTGGCGAAATCTTGCTGCATTTAACCAGCCCATCTGCCAGGCCAGGCCAAAACGAGTCGTAGGCCTCGTTTTCGGGACCTCTTGGCTGTGTTATGCAAACTGAAAATCGCCAAATCGGTTTAAACCGCAGCGTTGAAAAGGACAGCGGGGCAATATGCAATGAGCCTCGAATCCCAAACTGCAAGCAGGGCGAAGCTGTCATAACTGCGATTTCACTGAGGGAAAATATTGAATTCTTGGAAGGGAAATTCGCAGGAAATTCCCTAAAAAGAAAGAACTTTGAAAGGACTTTAAAATCTGGAGTGTCAAAACAATATTCTTAATATTTCCCTAAGAGATTTTAAATTAAATTATTCAGTGGGACAAAGCTGGAAACTTACTAAAAAGGAAGAAATTTGAAAGGACTTTAGCTTATCGAATGTGAAAACAATATTCTTAATATTTCCCTAAGATTGATAAGATTCCCTAAAATTCCCTAAAACTGAATTATTCAGTGAGACTAAGCAGAAACTTTCCTAAAAATAAAGAACTTTGAAAGGACTGTAGCATATCGAGTGTCAAAAAAATTAATTAATGTTTCCCTAAGAGATTTTAAATTGAATTATTCAATGAGACTAAGCAGGAAATTCCCTAAAAAGAAAGAACTCTGGGAGTATTTATATTTATTATATTTTCCTTGAGAATCTAAATTGATTTTTAAAGAACTTTGAAAGGACTTTAGCTTATCGAATGTCAAAACAATATTATTAATATTTCCCAAAGAGATTTTAAATTGAATTATTCAGTGAGACAAAGCAGGAAATTCCCTAAAAAAGAAAGAACTTTGAAGGCTTGTAGCATATCGAGTGTCTAAACCATATTTATTATATTTTTCCTAGAGAATTTAAATTGATTTTTAAATTAAAGAGTTTCAATTCTGATTTGGGGGTTTGTTTTAGTGTAAAGGCCGAGGGGCATTTGGCTCCGATGGTTTCGATTTCAAGCGATATTTACTCGACGCCGTGGCAGTTGTTGTCGCATCCTGTAATGGCAGTTCGCAGGACACCAGGCAAGGGGCCAGGCAGCCGGGGAGCGCGGCAACCTATTGACATTGACAGTTATGGCCGGGAGTGTATTTATACAACAGCGCAGATATGTGGGGCAGGAGGCACTGATTGTGGTGGAACTAGGTTGACTGTGCCAAGTGGTTGCCAGTGCCATATCCCACATCTCCACCCTTGACTCCTCGTGGCCCCAGAATTGTCATCGCAGCTGTTGTCAGGGGGGGGGGCAGCCTTGTGCAAGAGTGCTCCATTTGGAGGGTAGGGTGAATTAAGTGGGTTAAGTGGGTTAAGCCAGGCTAAGGGAGCCAGAGTCAGACTTCTCCATAAAAGTGGTTAGTTTAAGACTCTTCATAAATGCATTTAATACTATATTATTGTTCAGCATATATTGTATAAACCTTATATTCTCCCTGGCTAAGGAAACATTTATAATAATTCAAACTTTCCTTCGAAAGTGATACCCTTTTAAGGAGCTGCCCCCTAATCGATTCAGGCCTTTTTCTGAGAGCTTCTTGGCCAGGCATCCACCTGGGCCCAGACACGCCAGACATCTGGTAAACCCCCCCTCCGGGGGAACCAACCGAAAACAATTTTCCACTCAAACGGAGGCTGGCAGCCAGCTAGAAAAACGCTGGAGAGCCCATCATAATGGCCCTGGGCAGGACGCATCCGCCAGATGCAAATGTATCTATTAAACAGAAATCAGGCAGAAGGCCCGCAGCAACGAGCCGGACTAAGGCTAAGCACTTCACACCAAAGTGTCAATTGCATTTTTGTGGTTGGCCGGCACTGGACGCCGGCCAAGACGGAACCCTCGAGCACTTAATGCAACAATAAAACAATCAAAGTGCCTAGAAAATCGATGGAAGCCAACGCAGCTCGGCTCCAAGTAGCCGGAGTCGCCTGGCCACTTTGCTCGGCCAGCAGCAAATGGAAATTCAATGTGAAGTGTGCGTATCAGCGACTGTCGCACTGCAGTGCATCCCAGGTCCCAGATCCAGCTCTCCAAACTCCAGGCACCAGGGAGCAGGCTCCAGATCCGAGGGACCCCAGACCACACACTTCACAGGGAGGAGCGAGGAGAGCTGCCTGGGTGCGGTGCGGAGCTCTGCGGTTTGGTTCCTTGGTCGAGTTGAGGATGGCAGCGTGCGGCGGCTCCAATTTTTGGGAAACTATCGCAGTTAAATCTAATGGAAACTTAAATAATATAAATGTATTAGGAAATATAGAGTTAAATAGATAAAATAATGAAAAGCCTTTAGAAGGTTTTGAATAGAAACTCTTTAGTTTTGAGGCCTTTTGGGGCTGTCATCTCTTGGACAGCGTCCCTTGGGGCAACAATGTAGCTTGTAAATGGCCAAGAGGCAGTCTCAGAGGCCTTTTCACACCTCCCACACCCTCTTGAGCCGCCGGCTGGCTTAGTGTCAAGTGGTTGCCAGTGGCTCCAGCTCCAATCCCTACTCCTCCATCACGTGGGTGTTAATTACTCATGTCCCCGGCTCAGAGCCCGGCCCATGGCCATCATCAGCTGCATCAGCAGAACTCTGTGTCAAACCGAGTCGGCCATCTCAGGGAGTTTTTTAATACCCGGGCATGGGAGGGCATATCTGATATATGCTGAACTGCAGGCAGAGTTTATGAAACCCGCAATAAACTTTTAGCTATAGTTATTACAAAAGATATTCATGATTCGATGTAATCCACTAAAGTACTTAATGTTAGTGAGTGACTAGCGGGTATCTAATTGGCGGGGCCTGGGCTTAAGCCTGGCTCCTTGTTTGCACTTCTTTCGGGCTGGTCGGCCAAGAGTGCAATCAACTCGGCCGCTGCCATCGCCTGGCCATAAAAGCTGCGGCCCGGACAGTTTGAGCAGACATTTTGGACAGTTTCGGACATTTGGAACAAGTTGAGGCGAGCAGTTCAAGGAGGCCGCTCCTGCCGCCACTTGCCAGCCCAGCCCGCATCCTCTCTGATCCGATCCGATGGGACTGGGACTGGGTCTGGGACTGGGACTGGGATGGGACACAGTTAAGGGACATCAAACAAAGTTGAAGGGATTTGCGACCCGAAAATGGCAATGCCAGCCAGCCAGGCAGCCCTCCTCGCTCTGCTCCATTGCCTATTTGACTTGGGCTCAGATTCGTTTTCGGCATTTTCGCTTTTTGATCATTTTTCAAATGCAGGTACAGGCCAGGCCAAGGCGGTTCGTGTCCGCTGGTGTCTCCTTTGGCTGGTGGCAGTCGGGGATCGGGATCGGGATCGGGAAGTGCCTGCCTGCCTGCATGACAAATTATTTGAAGCCTTCACTTCTGGTTAATTTATGGTGTAAAGTGCTCAGGCGATGACGGAAAGACTTTGAGGGAAATGTATTGTCTATTATTATTTTTTAAAGCAGTTGTATTGAAACAATGCCCCTAAGATTAGCCTTTTAATTAGGATTGTTAACCCGGTTTATAGATAGATTCACTTTTATTTTCCAGATTATTTCTTAAGTTTTTTATAACAATGTGTTTTCACTCTTTTTACTGATCTTACAGTGACCATTCTATCTTAACCTATCTAATCTTAACCTTTTTGATCGTTTCACATATTATTGGGATATTGGGAATTGGAACATAAATGATAAAGTGAGACTGTACTTTACCAAAATGCTTATTCTCACTGCTAATACACTAGGACTTAATATACATATCTGCTAACAGGATATGCTAATAAAAAAATATGCAAGTACCTTAAATGTAGGGATAAAAAGAAGTAATATTTTCCATTTAATTTCAATGAGAAGTTATGCCAACTTACGAAAGTTTAAGTGTTCCATTTCAATTATAACAAAATTATTTAGTCAACACTTTATATTTATTTGATCCTATTATACCCAGAAAGTATATGGCATATATTTTGATAAGGAAAGTACCTTAAATGTAAGGATACTTAAAACAAAGTTATGTTTTAGAACCAACTTTATCGAGAAATTATGCCAATTTAAGAATCTGAATTATAACAAAATCATTTAGTCAACACTTTATACTAATTTGATCCGATTGTACCCAGAAAGTATATAGTATATAGTCTTATAAGAACGCCCATAGTATCATGGTACATGTGACTGTAAAATAAAGTGAAAAAAGCGAAATGGCACTACGCTTTTTATTGGATCCACATTATGCTCTCGTTAATATTCCGAAATACTAGAAGTAAGTCAGAGGAGTACATACAAGGTCTGGCTCAGGACATAGGTACAAGCAGCCACTCTGAGGGGTACCTGCAGGTCGCCAGAGAAGAGTTGGCCCGAACCCGACCTACTAACTGTTTGGCAGGGACACGTCTTCAGGCCTTCGTACTCCGGATTCTGCAGTCTGCAAGTAGAGCACATTTCGCCAAGGTGTTCCTTGTACAAAACCAGTTGGCAACCCGTCTTGGGAGACCAGGCACAGCAGATTTCGGCATCGCGATCTGCAGGTATTCCAAAGGATTACTTGAATATATAGATATATACCCTTTACCCATGGTCACTCCAGGTGGAATGCACACGTCTAAGTCGTCGGTCATCGGCGCCATAATGGGCACGTATTTTCTGGGACTCCCTCTAACGTATGTGTTCCCTTTATAGCAACTGAATCCGGTTTCCCTTTCAATCTGGCAGAGCTTCACATTCTCCTTGGCACAGTCACCACACTTCATAGCGGAATTATTACCGGGCAACTTGCCCAGGGCCCAGGGGCTTAAAGCGATGATTATTAATATGTATAAAATGATATTGGACATTTTAGCAGTAAATGTATAAGTCTACGATGTGAAATAATGTTGTTTCGATATGGAAAATACTTGGGCACTAATTCCAGAGTCAGCTTTGTTAAAAACACACTCAAGTTCTCGAGCGGATTCCGGATTCCAGAGTGACCCACGCGTGACACTTTCCTCAGAGGAAATTGCCACTCAAAACGACGCGCTCACTTCCGTCATGGCCAACAAACTAATCAGAGCCCACGAAATAGTAATGTATCTGTCGGATGGTGCTGCCAGATGAAGATGCAGGAGCTGGAGCTGAAGCTAGGGTCTCTAATAGACCATGGTCTGAACATCATTTCGCTTTCAGCGGCTCGCCGCAGCCACGCCACAGAAATTGAAATGAAAATTGCAAAAATCTTTAGCGGCGGCAGTTGGAAAACCGCCAGGCGGCTCGGCGGCTAAACAACTTTATCTGTCCGGGAATTTCAAAATGAATTTCTCCAGGGCGGAAGAGCAGAACCCGAGAGATGGTCAGAAGGTGGGATCGGAGGCAGGAGGAGGAGGACACGGAGGCAGCGGAGCGAGCCCAAGATTGACACAAACCAATTAACATTTGTTCCTTTTATTTCTGGTCTTTGGTCTCTGAATTTATCGCACGTTTGACTGCGTTTACCAGTCAGATCTGTCCGACTTGAACCACGTTTTGCGCTTTACAACTCCGGGCTCTCTGCGCTCTGCAAGATTGTTGTACCCTAGCCGGCCCTCCTCGGTCCCAGGACCGATCTCGGGGCCCGGACTAATCCATTTATCTATGCCCATAACTCTTAAAATAGCCTGGAAAATTTGCACCACAATTCTGCGGCTGCCTGTGGCCGGGGCCAAATACCGAAAGACGTTTAAAATGCACTAATTACCCATGAGGTTTCTTCAGTTTCTCTTACTTACTTTTTTCCCCACTTTTATTTTATTTTTTAGCCTGTTTTTTTTTGATTTTTTCTTATGCAGATTACAGAGCTCTCGGGGCCGACACTTGGCTGCCCATTTGGAAATTTAACGCGCTTATCTGAGCCCGACTGCCAAGACATCCCGGCCAGATAGGAGCCGGCCAGGGAAGGGATGCGATGGGTTCGGGCCGGGTGCGGGTCTGGGTCTGGGTTCCTCCAAGAAGTCGAGCGTAAGGCAGGCAGCTCGAAAGATAACCAGCATCGGGCTAATTAAAATTATAAAAAAGGAAAATGAAAATGAAAAGGCAGTGAATGGATCAGGAACTATGCTAAAGTTTTGCCTAAGAATGTTAAGCGGACAAAGTGGGACTTGGACATAATGAGAAAGGAGCAAAGCAAAGCAGGCAGAAGGACTTAAGTCCCGGAATGACAAAAGATCTCCCTGAAAGAATTCGCCAACTGCAGGGGAAAACGATAACAATATTAATCCGGGCTAAAAGGATTTGAATGAGAAATGCAGAGGAGTCCCAGGGATCACTTAAAATCAAGAGGGGTCTAATTTACCTATTTAAAATATGTATACTATGAAAACAAATAGATTTCTGGGCATTTAAATTAAATTGCTTAATCAAATTACAAGGATACATATTTATTTAAACTTTATTTATTTTTCCGAGTTAAAAGGATTTCAATGGGAAATACAGAGGAGTTCCAGGGATCACTAAAAATCAAGAGGGGACCGATAAGTCTAATTTTACTTTATTTAAATGTGTCTAATATGAAATTAAATATGAATTAAATTGCTCAATCAAATTGAAAGGATACATATTTATTTCAACTTTACACAAAGAAAATAAAAAACAATAGAAAGAAATGAACGTAAATGAAATCAGAGACTAGAATTTGAAGTAATTTAAAAATAGATATATATATTAAATATTTTTCGAGCTAAAAGGATTTGAATGAGAAATACAGAGGAGTCCCAGGTATCACAAAAAATCAAGAGGGGACTGATAAATCTAATTTACTTTGTTTAAATGTGTCTAATATGAAAACAAATAATAATAACAATACCAATCTGGGAATTTACATTAAATTTCTCAATCAAATTACGAGGATACACATTTATTTAAACTTTACATAAATAAAGGGTAAAACAATAGAAAGAAGTGGAAGAAAATGAAATCAGAGGCGAGAATTTGAAGTAATTTAATAATGGATATATATATTAAATATTTTCCGAGCTAAAAGGATTTGAATGAGAAATACAGAGGAGTCCCAGGGATCACTAAAAATAAAGAGGGGACTGATAAGTCTAATTTACTTTAATTAAATATTTATAATATGAAAATAGATAGATTTCTGGGCATTTACAGTAATTAAACATTACAAGGATACATATTTATTTAAACTTTACACAAAGACAGGCAAAAACAATAGAAAGAAATAGACAAAAATGAAATCAGAGACGAGAATTTGAAGTAATTTAAAAATAGGTATATATACTAAATATTTTTCGAGCTAAAAGGATTTAAATGAAAAATACAGAGGAGTCTCAGGGATCACTAAAAATCAAGAAGAGACTGATAGGTCTAATTTACCTATTTAAAATGTGTCTAATATGAAAACAAATAGATTTCTGGGCATTTACATTAAATTGCTCTTACAAAATAAAAACAATTCTATGACTCAAAAAGGGAATATATATTTATTAACTTTAAAAATATTAACTTTACGCAAAGAAAGGGAAAAACAATAGTAGGAAATGGACGAAAATGAAACAAAGACGAGATTTTGAAGTAATTTAAAGATGGATATATATACTAAATATTTCAAAAGGATATCTAGCTAAGTAATATGTGAATTTAAAGAAAAATCGAGCTATACACAACATCTTTTAAACCTACAGAATATCTAGAAACTATAGAACTCTATGAAGTACCCTTGAACAAACGTATATACTGACAAGTAATAAAGTGATTAAAACCAAAATATATTCACATTAGCAACAAAGAATATTAAATACTTTAAGTTTAATGCCTCGTTTATTGTCATTATTCTTGTTCGAATGTAGTAACCATTTAAATTTATTTTTATATTATTTATTAAATACAATTAAGCTAATGGTAAACTAATGTTTATATCTCTTTTTATTTCAGGTAAGCAACACCCTTAGATGCAATAAACACTTCATTTAACGATTTAAGGTAAAGTGTTTACTATTTATTTGTAGTTTTCACAATTCTGCTTTATTGTCATAGAATTTAGCAAGGCTTTATAAAGCCAATTATCATATTTACGAAATACTTGCCACATTGACTTGATTTTGTTTGCATTTCTGGGAATTTACTCAACTTGAAGTGCGTTGAAATGGCAGCAACTAGATTTTATTTGCTCTTACATGAAGTCATAAGCTGGATAATTTCATTAAAGCAAATGGCACTTATTGTAAAACACAAGCAGCAGCAGCAGCCGGAAAAAATTCTATCTCAACTTTTGCCACTTGTAAATTATGCAAAAAGGTCTTCATGAAACTGCAGCAGCTGCTCTTGCCACAGTTGCAATTTCGCCCCTTTTCCCACTCCTTTTTTATATCCTGCTTTCGAGAGGATGTTCTGTGGACCGGCCCGGCCCATCCCATTTAATTAGCCATTAAGTTTTATTGCGCGCAATTTTGTTTAATTTGCTTTAAATACAGCAAAAAAAAGATACCAGAGAGCAGTGGAAAAATAGTAGTTGCTACTTGGGTGGGCGGCACCAGAGTAAAAAAGTTGCAAAAAGGATAAAATGGCAGAAAAACTGGGGAAACTGTGGAACTTCATGTTGAACTACTTGGAGATGACTATTAATGCTTCTTTCTCCTTGTTTTTTTCTGATGGCTTAAATGTTTGCTCTTTTCAGAAAAGGAAAATGTAAAGTGCCATTTGTAGATAAAAGAAAATGATTATTAGATCAGTTTTTCTGCCAAGGATTTAGTTAAGCAATAGTTAAACCCTAAAAGAAATATTTGAATATAATTGAGGCACTTAAAGAGTCAAGAAAATGGTTCAAAGTTACACAAATACTAAAATAAATATTGATTAAAAGGTTTACAGTTTACAGTTTACTAGAAAGACCTTCCAGAAATATAATTCTATTGTGTATTTTAAATTTTTTTTATTTTATTTTATTTCGCAAATTCAACAAAGAAAATATAATCTCTTTAGAGCAGGACCCTGTGCCCTAACATTGTCCTTCACTGATCTCTCAATTGCATTGTCCTTTGGCACATTTGAGTTGAGGCAATTTAGCCCTTTTCTTTTCTTTTCTTTTCAATTTTCCTGCTTAGGTTTTTTATGGCTTTGACTGGTGCATTTCCTGCTTTTTGCTGGCCCAGCCCTTTGGCCTTGTTTCTGCGCATTTAGCATGGAAATGGCCCCTCTTGCCGGCTTCTGTCCGACGGTTAGACGGCACGGCACTGTCAGCATATGCAATTTCTGCTGCAATTGTCTGAGCCCTTCTGCTCCTTTTATTTTGCCAACCTCTAGTGCAGTTTGTCTTTTTTTCGGATGGCAGCCAGCATAAACTTTTATACGCAAATTTAATTTTATCGCTTATTGGAAAATTCTGCGCGTGCAAATCCAATTTCCCATCCTTGTGCTGCAAGCCGTTTTTCCGGCATTTTATTTTAGTTAGTTTGAAAGTTAAAAATTTATTATTGTTGTTCAGTGTGAGAATTGTTGTGTGGCCGGAATTTTTTCCATGGAATTTTTTGTGCAAAAGTTTGTTAAACAAAAGTTGATGGATTAACAAAGAAATAGAAGGAAAGCAGCTGGCAAAAAGTAAGAGTTGAGCTAAATTTAAAGGTATTTTTTTGTGTGAAATAAGGAAAGGTTTTTCCAAAAATTTCTGAAATTAGTGATGGCCAAATTTAGTAGAATTAAACATCCTGCCTTAAAGCCGCTTAAGACAAATTCTGCATTCATTAGCGCTTTTGTGCCACTTCGAAAAATGTCTCATTTAGCGAGACATCCTCAATAATTTTTCTAAAAGTCACCATTTCCCCTCTGCTCTATTCAATCTTATATCTGGCATCTTGGCCAAGTTGGAAGCCGAACAGTGGCGAGATGTCGGGGAGCGGCACTTAAAATTCAAGTTCAATAGTCGCTGAAGGGACGCGATGACGACGGCGACGGACGTGTCTGCGCAGCATGTGGCGCGTTCTAAGAACTTGCAACAGTTTGCCGACCGCTGCAGGAGCTGCAGGAGCTGGCTGACTATCCTTATAGGGAGTAGCTTTATTTTGGGGAAAAGTATGTGACATTTAGAAAATTCAGAAGTGGATAAATCGAAATAGTTAATATTTCTAAGCAGTTCTATATATTTCCGGATTTTAATTGAAAATCACCTCCGAATTCCTATTAGTCCTTAGTATTTTGTCTTAATTTTTTTGAGATTTAAGTAATTTATTATTTTATGTATTCTATGTAAATCTCTTTCCCCTTTAAATAGTTTATTTAACTTACTTATTATATAGTTTCCCTTGAAGGGTATTTAAATCTTCGATTCCTGAACTTGAGTATCCTTTTCTGCTGTTGTTGCTCTTGGCCACCTTGGCACGAATGTCAACTGCACGAAAATGTTGCTGCAACATTGTCGTTGTTGTTGCAGCTACTGTAGTTGCAACTGTTGCTGCTGTTGCCATTGCTACCTGCTGCTTTTGGCCCATTCTCCTGCCGCTTCTGTATTTTTTTTTGTTCTATTGATCGTTAGGCGGTTGCATCTGCAGTTGCTGCTGCGGCTGCCGCTGCTGCTGCTGCTGGTTGTTGCTGCTCTTTGGGGTCCCTGGTGATAGCATTTTGCTCCTTGGCTTGTCAAAAGACAACAGCAACGCTCCTTGTTGTTGTTGCTGCTGGAAAGGTTAACAACATTTTCGTTCGTGCCGCATCTTGATGTTGCTTCCTGTTGCATTTGTTGCTGCCGTTTGCCTTTTTAATTAGCAACTTTTGGGACTCGCGAGCGTCCCAAAGCGATGCAGCTGCCGCGCTTCCCCCCCTCGGCTTTGCTGCCGCATTAAGTATGCAGCCTCTGGTCTTCACTCTCCGGTCCCTGGTCTGCGGACTGCCTCCATCTTCGAGCACCCCGACTTGTTGTTCTTGCATTTAATTAAATGCTCATAAGCATGTGACCAGCTCCGAAATGGGGAAACCTTTTTGGCCTTCGGGCCAGCCAAAGTCATTGTCTCTGTGGGATCACTTAAGGGAACAGAAATAGAAGAGAATAGATAATGTAAATGGGCAGATATGTATAGGGACGATGTGCCAGAAGAATCTTCCATGGGTGTCCTTTTGGAACCTTTTCTTCTACTTTGATATGACAATCTATGGGATTTATATTTTATACTTAAATCTCTGAGCTTATCTAATAGATTAAGATTAAGGAAATCTATTATTTTTACAAAAAAATATTACAGATATTGTACTAACTTTAATTGATTATTAGATTGAATTTATATTTGAAAATCTAGCCTTTATATGTTAGATTTATATTCCTTTTAATGAGTTTTCTCCACACCTTGTTATGCATTCTGCATATAATTAATATTTATGTATGATATTTATGATGATAATTATATATGATATTTTAATACAATTTATGGGCATTATTTAAGTTTTTTGACTCCAAAAACCGAACTCCAGAAAAGCTCCTACCTCAGACCGCGCAATGCCTTGAAAACCCTAATAGTTTGACAGCCGCGTCGTGCAATTGTCTCATCAACGGCCGATCGGAGCCAGAACAGAACTATTTAATGTCACTTTGGCACTTCCTTAAAAGTCGAGAGAGATCTGCCGTTCCCGTTCCCGTTCCCGTTCCGTTGTCAGAGGTCTTGTCGCCTTGTCGCTTCATCGCCGACAAAAATATTTTGCCTCGTTTGGTCTTCTTCTAGTGCTTTTTTGTGAGCTAAGAATTTCTAATTAGTGGCGCCATATTGTTGCACTGGCCATACATTGCCCCTTCTTTCATCCAGCCCCCCTGGGGTCCTGCCACCCTGCACAACAAATGGGCAGCAATCACAGGCTCCTCTAACTGTTTGCCGTTGTTGTCGGGCGGACAGTGGGGCGAATCGGCAAGGAAAGGATGTAAAGCTTGAGGAGCTCCAAAATATATTAATTAAATATTTGGTATTATAAACCTATAATATTATTTTAAGTCTAAATATCGTATTTGATGCTATGATAAAGTGTAAGGGAAATGTATCAAAATATAAATACTAATACTAAACCATAAACTATACACTCGGTGGACGAAAATGGAGCATTTACGATTGCCTCATACAAGCCCCACTGTGCCCCAGCGAAAGAGATGGCACCATCTCGCAAGTCGCCGTCGAAGACTTGTTTGCTGCCTTAATTCGACGCAAATAATTTACGAAGAGAGAGATGGGGCTGTCGCCTGCTTGCCTGCGCTAGCTGCACTCCTTCGACTCCTGCGTCCGCCGCCTGCTAATTACGTTAAGCATTCGACGTGACACGCCTCCTCCCCCTGGCTCCTTTCGCTCTCCTCTGGCGAAATCTGTTATTTTGGTGTTAATTACATGGCATTTTGTTTTCAAAGTTGCTGCGTGAAGTTTACGGTTATGTGTATGTAAGACAATGGCTGTAAAGCTTTGATGCTCCTAATGGAGCGAAAACTATTAGAGGAACAGCGATTAATTATATTGGGTAGCTTTAGGGCTTATATAGCACTCAGTAAACTCTTAAGTATGATACTTAGAGTATTTTATGGAATAAATTTGTTACTTTTACTTTCGGCGTGCATACTTGTGTATGTTTCTATAACTTCCAGGTTTTATTGTATTCCATTTGCTGAATTCATGTTCGCAAGGCCTTAGAAATCGAGTTCCTCCAAATCGGTTTTTGCAATCAACATTTTTATGAACTTTTGGGCCCCTTCGTTGGCTTCTCCTTTGGCTCAACTCAAAGTCTCAGCTCATAAATCTCGCGTGCTGCAAATCTCTCATTTCATTTGATTTCGTTTTGTATATAAAGCTATAACGACGGCCCCTTTCCAGTTCCTTTGTGTTGTTGTATTTCGCTATCAACTGGCGCAGATCGAAAAGAGGAAGAAAACCTTTTGCATTTCCAAGTCCGAGTCCCTTAGTGTCCGGAACCCGAACCCTAACCCTCCGCAGCTCCACAGCTCCACCTCTCCTGCATCTCGCCATCGCCATCAACATCATGAGCTGCTTGATGTTTTGACCCTTTTCAAGATGTTGTCTTCATTGCGTGTCTTCTGTTGTCTGGATTTGTCTTGAACTTAGAGAAGAAATAAGGAAGCAACAAAGGCAGCAGCAGCAGCAGCCACAATAATGCCGGCTCTTTTTAGGGAGCCAAAAATCGCGATAATAATATTTATTTGCTGTTTGCTTGGTATTGGGCTGAGGGCGCTAAGCGTGCTTCATAATTTATTATTTATTTTCGCTTTTAATGGATCACGAAGGCAAACAATCAAGGAACAATCAGAGGAATCAAGTTAAGTGTTCCCAAATGGTTCGTAAAACTAATAATAATAATAGTGAAAGGGATTGTTGGAACGTGGCTGGTTATATTTATGGAAACTCTCTTAAATTGTACTACCAATTTGTGGACTTAACTTGGGGTATGTATTTCATTAATTAATAAATAATTTCAAGTCTATCATATATAATTTCGAACTTATAATTTTCATTTAAGCTCCTACATATTATAATTTTTTAATTTTATTTATTAATAACTCAAAACTTATAACTGGACAAGTAAAAATAAAGTCCCCGGTAAATCCCAATCAGCCATTTCTCTCGTTCTCTCCTTTCTCTTACAGTTTGAGTCCAACTGAGCTGTCAGCCTCCCTCCATCTCCCTCGCACCTGCATTAAATACCACAGTGTAATTAACATTACACCCAATTAACATTTTCCGCGGCTGCTAAGCTCTGTTTAACTGTTAAACGCTGTTCGAATGTTAAAGACGCAGCAGCAGCTGCTACGCTACGGCGGCTGCTGCTGCAGCTACTGCAATTGCAATTGCTAGTTGCAAGTTGCAAGTTGCCACCGACAAAGTCAATAAACGCGTTTATTGTCTTAGCCGCCTCCCCCTGCCTCTGGCCGTCTCCCTTGTGTACATTGTCTGTGTTGGTGCCAAGAAAAATGTTGCTGTCGCGCCAACATTTTGCCATTGTCTCCCGTCTCTGTCTGCCAGTCGCTACTGCTTCTGCTGCTTCCTCTTCTTGGTTCTTGTGCCAACTTTTGTCCATTTTAAGGCAGCTGGAATGTTGCTTTCTTGTAAATTGTTTAAATAAAATACAAATACAACAACAGCCGCGAACAAGAAGAGTGCGCTCCCCATCTCGCTCTCTCTATCTCCACCGGGGTGCTCTCCTATTTGACTTTGTTGTTGTTGTCTACTTCGTCTACTTCTTGCTGCAGCAGCAGCAATCAAACAAAAAGTAGGAGAGCGCATTATTTGCTCTGCTCCTTATGGGCTTTTACCATGTTTCTTGTTGTTTTTCGTGGGGATGTTGGGTGCGGAAATGTTGCACCTGCTGTTAAAAATGCTAACAGCGTGGGGGATTAACATTAACAGCGTGGGGCCCAGATCGTGGGCAATGTTAACGGGACACTGTTGAGCTAAATGCATCCGATTGGAATATTTCGATTTCTTATTGGGAATTATTACACGGCAAAAATTGTATAATGATAATATACGGATTTTTAATATATATATTAAATATATACAAATATATTTTTTTTATATTGAATCTTGTTAGCATTTATTTAATTATTATTTATCTGTCTTGTAAATATTTATTACTCTGATCAAGTTGAATGAATATATGAATTGAATTATATTCGTGCTCCTGACGTGCTTCACATTAGAGAGTGCCTTTAAGGGCACGTGCTGGCCACGGGGACAGATAGCGAGAAAACCCTTCTAATTCGCATTCTCATCTGGTGTGGAGATAAAGTTGCTGCCGCTTTAATTAGAATTCCCAATTCCGAATTCCGTTTCAAAGGAAGTTGGCGCTTGTGCAGACAGTATTAATATTTATGGTCTAGTCTGGAGCGATGATGGATCACACGAGCGACGAATGCCTGATGAGCTGCAGTCGCCAATCTCGACGGCCCCATCTACACATCTCTGTGGCTGGCTGCTGGCTGTGCCACGTTCCAAGCGAAGTGCACGCAATCCGCCAGTTGTCGGAGGTCATTCCTGGGAAGAACATTATCTAATGATGATGATGATGATGGTGCCCGCGATGGGGATGATGATAATGCCTTTCCACATAAAATCGCGAAATCTCTTCTCAGGCTAATATCCTCGCCTCCACCGAAGGCTAACCCATAATTTATGTGCCTCAAATTCAATTTTCATTCAGTAGAAATTGCTCAAATATTCCCTGGGTGGTCGCTCGGTCTCTCGGTCGCTCCCTTGAACCCGAAAGAAGTTAAAAACTTGAACCGCAGCCAAATGCAGACACGTTCCCCTTGACTCCTCCCTCTGCCATTGGGGGGAACTTAGAAGGAGTTTTCGATTGTCTTTCGGTTGTTTTATGTTTTTGTTTTGCTGCTCTTCTTGGGACTCCTTGGCGGATGAGTCATATATCCTGGCCAGGCTAATACCGCTGTCTGTGACTAGTACAGTGAGAGCCAGTCAAAATGTTTACCAAGATCTAATAATTCTTACTCTTAAATGCTTAAAGGTATTTTTGAGGATTTTTAAAGATATAAAAATAAATAAATAAATAAAAGCCAGTGCTTGGAAAACATATTAAATTATTTTCTTTCAAAATGTTTATTATTATTTATTTATTTTATTATTTTCAAAATGTTTACCAGATTAATTAATCCTTACTTTTAAATGCATAAAGGATTTCTGGGGAGTTAAAAGATATGGAAATAAATAAATAACTAAAAGCCAGTGCTTGGGAAATATATCAAATTATTTCTGTCATCATTCATCTTTAAAAATTGCTCGCAATATAATTTAAATATTAATTTCCCTAGAATAAACTTAATTAGAGTTTGTCTTAATGACCATAAATTATTTCAGGCCACAGGCCTTGACATACTCCAATTCCCACTGTAGTTTGGCTTAATGCACATTTGAGTCTCCCCTTAGCCTGGCCAAAATGCGCCCAAAAAGGCCGCACACGTAGCTCGGAATCCTCTTCCGTCCGCAGTCAGTCATTCATTCCGTCACTCTGTCCGCTGTCCGTCAGTCGAGCCGTCACTCTGTCGGTTGCGCCATTCCGCCAGCCACTCATAAATTTAAACGCCCGGCGCCAGATCTTTCCTTTCTTTTCATTTTTATTTTGTTCTTCCCCTTTTACTTTTTGCAGTGCGTGAATTTCACACCTTTTTCCACAGTTGTTGGTTTTCTTTTTTTGTGGCTGTTAGTTGTGGGTGAAGTTAGAGGGGTGAGAGGAAGGGGGCTTGAGGAGACCGACAAAATTTCAATAAAACGCAGACGTCAACGGAAGAGTCGGATGACTAATGCACTGCGGCAGTATGTGTAAATGCACTGAAACATCAACAAAATTGCACACTAATTTGTTTATAAAAAGAAGTATATGACTTATAAAGAATTATGAATAAAATTTGAATCAAATTTAGTCAATCAATCAAATCAAATGCTATATATGATCGAAGTAAGTAGGCAAATTTACAAGATTGTTACTTCTTTAAGGACATATAAATGCATATTTTTTGAAAAAGTTTCTTAATATGATTTGTATACCTTTCTCTCAGATTTATTGAATATATATATCTTTTATTATATATATAAAATATATTAATTTTCTTAGCTGGAAACTTATGAACTCATTCATTGTAATCCTGTAAAATCCGCACTAATTTGTTTATAAAAAGAAGTATTAACTAGGAAGAATTATGAAAGAAGCACAGCTGAATTTGGCTAAAATTTAGTCAATCTATCAAATTAAATCCCAAAAATGTTTAAAATAAGTAGGTAAATTTACAAGATTTTCAATTCTTTAAGGATATATAAATGCATATATTTTTAAGAAGGTTTTTTAATATGTTTTCTCTCAGATTTATTCAATATATATCTTTGTAATTTTCTTATCTTAAAAATAGCTCATTCATTGTAATTCTGTAAAATCCACCTACTAAATGTAGTAACCCCTTTTTTGTACCAGTGTCTAGTCTGGAGTGCAGTTGTGCTACGAATCTGTTTCCCATGCTACGCAATTTTGCATTTTTATGTCGTTCGCTTTACGCTCTTTGAGCTTGAGCTCTCAGTTAATGGTCATTTATATGTGAGTTCTGGTTTTTGCTCTGCCTTTTTCCAAATCAGTCAAAAAAGTTGGTTCTGCTAATGCGAGTGGAGTTCCAGGAACTCTGAGCCAGGGCCCAGGCGACACTTGGTCCCGACACCCCCGACTTGGTTCGCCTTTTAGTTTTTCAGTTTTTCCTTTTTTTAGACCAGCATACTCTGCTCAGGTTTCAGTTTCAGGTTTTTATTATGGCTAGCAATACTTTAGCTTTTGTTTTTTTCGAATTGGATTTTTGTTTTATTTTTTTTTCTGTCCCCCATAGCTTTTGTCTGCCTTTTGTTGGTCTTAGCACGAACTGCATTTAATGGTGAGGAGGAGAGCTCCCTGCTCCTGCCCCTCCGATTTTCATTGTAAATGAAGTGTCAAAGACTTTAAATAGCTTTTGATGCTACTGGTGAATGGAGCTGTTTTTCTCAGCCCTCCGCGTGCGAATCTCCCCCCTCGAGAGCCTGCCTTTTGTTGCATTTAGTGGGAAATGCAATTAGCTTGGGTTATAGTCGAGAGGTTTCTAAGTAATTGTGGGGGAAAATGCGTGGAGGGGGGCTACTTTGTTGAGGGCAAATGTTTGCCGAACAATTGTAAAAACCAATTAGCACACGGAAAGTGTTTGAAAAAGATAGATTTGTTTACTTTATGTGATCAATATTAAAATAGATATAATGTAGATACAGAATATGATAATATTTACCTATATAAAAACATTCTTAAAATGTCAAAATGATTTATTATGAATATTAAACCTCTTGATCGCCTTGAGCACCCATCAAAACCTATCTCCTCTCATCGGCCTGTGTTTGCCTTTGTTCTTATTGTTAATTTTTGTTTGTCAAATATTTTAAAGTTGATTTTTCGGCGGAGCTTCCTTGACAGGTTGCTCTCCCGGCTTCAGACTTCAGACTGACTGACGACTGCTGATGGCTCCCAGCAACAACAATAAGGAGAAAAATAATAAAAAATAAATAAAACAAGAAGAAAACACGAGCTTTTTGCCATTTGCAGCTTGTTAATGCTGCCGCTGAATATTTTGTTGATGTTCTCTTGTTGGACACTCGAAACCGGCAGCTGTCGCACTTCACTTCACTTTGCAATACGAATACCCTGGTCTCCGGCATCTCCTTCTTTTAAAACACATATTCCCCAATAAGTAAACCCATATGCATATTAAATGCCTTAAAAAAGCTTCCGTATAGCCTTTTTGCAAATATTTACAGTGGGCTTTTATTTAATTACGCCAAAGACAATGGAAAAAGTGTCTGATAAAACCGAAAGCTGATAGCTGGTGTGCAAACTTTAAGTTGGGTGCACAGCGAAAAAATGTGTTTAATTGACATTAATGGGTAGAGTCTTACTTATCACAAACATTGATAATATTTAAATGAAAATTCAACAGTAAAAATTTACAGTTAAATGCTTATAAATTTACGGACTACGGACTACCTCTCATAAATTAAATTTTATATATATAAATATTTTATATTATTATAATTTATTTTATATATATAAGTTTTATTATATATAACAATATATAAAGTACAAACTGAGTATTATCAAAGACATTAGAAACGTGAATATATTGGTCTTTGGTATTATGTTATATAAGTATTTTTATATAATACAAAGACTGATTTATATTTTATAAATTTTTATTATCTTTCTTACTGGGGAAACCCGATATTACTTTACCATTTTTCCAAGTTAGTTTCTCATACAGTATTATGTTTTTATGTAATTTTATTAATAAAAAACATTCATGCTACACTTGTAGTTATACAGAACAGAAAATCAGATCTTTTAGCATTAACCACTAAAATAATTCTTTCAGTGTCATGCCTGCCAAACTGTGCTTGAGCTGGTTCTTTCCTTTTTTTTTTTGCATCGTCGTTGTTGTCATTTGTGATGTATTATGTGTTGAGCTTCGCCTGACACTGCGGTAGGTTGTTTGGCTTTTCAGACATATGAACTTATATTCGGTGCTGTGTCTTTTTTGTGTATTTTTTATTTGTGTTATTTTTATTTCGGCCATCTGTCGTGCTCAAGTGGAATTTTTGTTGCCTGTTGATGAGGTGGGGAGTTGTGACAGGGAAGCGTGTGAATTCCCGTTGTGCTCTGCTGCGGTTTGTGGTTAGAACAGAGGCAGTTTGCTTCTTGGCTCATGGCTAAGTGGGGAAAGCGATGAAGACCTTAAATTCTGAATAGATACTAAGAGATAAGGAAGCGTATGGTTACCTTTTGGGGTTTGGAATGTCATGAATACCAGATTTTATCATGGGGTTCATTTGTTATTGTCATTGCTATCAATAATCGATAGGTTATCGCCAAATTGCTGGTTTATATGACACTACTTTCAGAAGCAGAAGATAAGCATTGATTATTAATCAATAGACTGTCAGCATTTTGCGAATATTTTCATTAATTTATACAGACATCAATTTTTTATTACAAGTCTTTATGGGAAATATATTAAAGCTCTGAAATGTAATTGATAAATAAGTTATTACTTGTTTGTCGACAGATTCAATTTCTTTTTCCAGTTGCAATTAAAGTCCTTATCCTCGTGAATCGCTTACTATTCCCATTTAATGACTCCCAGGACTCACTAATAGCAGTCATTAATCTCCAGGCACCCATCTTCATTTATTTGTTGTATATTAAAGACTTTTCCGAATCGAGCCAGCAATCATTCCCTTTCTATTTTTCTGGAAGTACCTCGGCTGCAATCCATATCCCCCAAATTGATCAGGCAAATAGTTAAAGCTCGCAGCTCCCAATCTGCATCGGGCCCTAAACTGCGGCCCAACCCAATGCCGATATTTCCCGCTTTTCCTTTTCCACTCGCCGTTCCCTTTGTTATTTTTCCTCCTTCCAGCTGCTGATCAATCGTACAATTGAGTAAAATCCTACTTTATTTGCAGGAAGGCAGCAGCAACATCGCCTGTTGCCGGTTGCCAGTTGCCAGTTGCACGTTGCACGTTGCCTGCTGCCTGTTGCCTGTTGCATGTGGCAAAGCTGCAGAGTCCCCGTCCAGGGCTTTTGTTGTTTTAATGGCTTTCGCTAACATAAAAACCATTAAGATAACATTTTTATAGGATTTCAATGGCAGTCACGGCAGCAGCAGCAGCAGCAGCAGTCGCAGCAGCAACAAAGAAGCTTTTGCCCCGGCCCGGCGTTGCCTGTTTTTTATGGCCAACTCTCGGCGAGTTGGCTCGCTCGGCTGCAGTGCAACTTGCCGCTGCCACAAGCCAAACACCAAATGTCATTGACTATCAATAGAAGATGCTGCTGCTCTGCTGCTCCGGAGTCCGCAGCCAGATCCAGGCTAAGAGCCCGGCCCAATCCCTCCCTGCGAATGGCAACAGGTTGGGTATAAGCCCATGGCCTTTGTTTCTGGCCCTACGCGCGCTGGTCTCTGCGCTTATTAAACGCAATATTTGTTGCAAGTCGCAAGTTGCAAGTTGCTGCTGCTGCTGCTGCTGTGCCTGCTGCTCCACCATTGCGACTATAAAGCGCGATTTATTTTTGTTGATTTTTTGCGTGCTCCGCGCCGCTTTGCCGCTCGCCTGCACAGCAAAAAATATTCAAAAATATATCAAGTCGATTTTTGACACAGATTTGTAATTTTTTAATTCGAGAGAGGTTTACTTTTGCTGGAAAAAATGAGATATAGTAGCTGATATTATTATTTTAATTAGAAATATATTGAAATGAAAATGGATATTTTCTCAGAGTGATCGAGGGGGTCTTCTACCCAAAAGGGACTTTTCTCATTTTTTATCCAGCTCATTTTTTCTTGTTTAGCTCTCACTTCCTACTTCCAGGTTTTTGGGGGCCCAACCCTCCTAGAGTCACACTTTTTCACTCCGTTTGTAGCCTGGGCCAGGAGCAGAGTGCTCCATCCACAATCCCCAATTCCCCAATCTCAATGCCACTCCATGAAGCACTACGGATCCGGCCAGAGCCACTGACTTCACTGGCAGGACAGTGGGTCGGAAAGGGTTTAAAGGAGTATTGAATTATTTCTAATAAGTCCTTTAGATACAATCAATTTAAATACCCTCCTTACTGCCTAAGTTGTAGTAATTATTAAGGGTTTTAAGAGGGATTTTGTTTGGGAATTGTTTCTAATAACTCCTTATATATAATCAATTCAAATACCTTCCTTACTGCCTAAGTTGTAGTAATTATTAAGAGTTTTAAGAGGGATTTTGTTTAGGAATTGTTTCTAATAAGTCCTTAAATACAATCAATTCAAATACCTTCTTTAGTGCCTAAATTGTAGTTATTATTAAGGGTTTTAAGAGGGATTTTGTTTAGGAATTGTTTCTAAAAAGTCCTTAAATACAATCAATTTAAATACCTTCCTTACTGCCTAAGTTTTAGTAATTATTGGGGGAGTTTTGATCACTAATTTGGTTTTGGGTTTAAGGGCCTATAATTTAGAGATTTGTTCTGATCTTCTGGAATTTCTGGACCACAGTGCGGGTACTTCCACACTTTCAACAAATCGCTTCGCATTCTTTTGTTTTTATTTATTTATTTTCTTTGTTTTCGCTGCGCCGTCTATCTGTATCTCTAATGCCCGGCAATTGTTGCCACTTCTTCCTGCGAGTTGGGCAACGCTTTCATTTCTTTTTCTGCTTTTTTGTTTTTTTTGGGGCAAGTACTGTGGCATATCCCTCCGGTTCATTGTCCATTATGCAGCATTATGTGATGCAGCTGCCTCGGAGTACTTGCACTTCGTCGCCGTCCCGGGCTGCCCTTTTGCATTGAGCAGCAACAAACACATAAATTGCATTTGTCGGTTTGTTGTCGTTTTCATAAATAAGATAAAGATAAACGACCAAGTTGCATATTATTTGTAATTGCATTTCTCTTCCCTCGCCGCTGCCTTCTTGGCCAACAAGCCAGTTGGCCATTGATACGGCACTGCGAGATGTTTGCAGCATTCTGAATTTATTATTGACCAGCGCGAATCTCTAATGGGGCAGCCGCAGTGGCAGCGGCAACAGCGAAATCTTTAATAAGATCCGTGGACGACGGCGAATGGCGGAAATAGTATCTGGTTGGGATGCAGCTCGAGTCCGGGATGTGGGGGCCTCAGAGTATCAATTAGCAAAGCAAATTATTCTATATGTCATCGGGCTTATTAATGGGAAATCCAAGAAAATGTTACACTATTCCTAGCTTCAAGTATCTATTTAAGAGTTATATACTCAATAGAACACCTAATAGGTAAAGGATATGAAATCATTTATCATTTAATATAATTATAATTATAGTTGTAGAAAACATAAAAGCTTCATTTCCAAATGTAGAGCTATTTATTTTAAGATTTAGTGGGTTTATATTTAATAGAACACCAAATAAGTAAAGAAACTGAGGACGTCTATCATTTAAATCAATTATATTTAATTGTATAAAGCATTAAAACTTAAGTTTCGAATGTAGAGGTATTTATTTTAAGTGATCGTGGGTTTATATTTAATAGAATAGCTAATGAGTATAGAATCTGAGGACATCTATCATTTAATTTAATTATATTTAGTTCCATAAAGCATTAAAGCTGCAGGTTTACATTTTAAAATGTCCTTATATCACAAAATTTGTATTTGAAAACAAATTTGGTCATATTTAAAATAAAAATCTTATATAGTTTAATTTAAATATATATAATAAGTAAAGAATTTGAAATCGTCTATCATTTAATATAATTATACTTAGATGTGTAAAGCATAGAAGCTTCAGTTTCGAATGTAGAGGTATTTGTTTTAAGAGCTAGTATCTTTATATTTAATAGAACGCCTAATAGGTAATAGGAACTGAAGACATTTATAATATAATATAATTATACTTAGTTTTATAAAGCATAAAAGCTTCAGTTTCAAATGTAGAGGTATCTATTTTAAGAGTTAGTGGTTTTATATTTAATAGAACACCTAAAAAGTAAAGGATCTGATGACATTTATCATTTCATTTAATTAAATTTAGTTACATAAAGCATAAAACTGCAGGTACACATTTTAAAATGTATTTATATTACTAAATTTATATTTGAAAACAAATTCAGTTATATTTTAAATACAAATCCTTATTAGTTTTATTTAAATATATTTAATAAGTAAAGGAGTAGTTTTACAAAGCATAAAAGCTTCAGATTCGAATGTAGAGATATTTATTATATTATAGAAGTAAAGAAAGTAAAGAAACTGAGGGCATCTATCATTTAATTTAATAATATTTAGTTCCATAAAGCATACTGCTGCAGGTACACATTATTAAACGTATTTATATAACTATTTTAAATAAAAACCCTTCACAGTTTTTTATAAATATATATATTCTCTCTCTATTTTGGACAAAATGCCAAAACTCCTGCTGAATTCTTATAATTTATAGTTCACAAATCGTTGCCAATATTTCTCGCTTCGTTATTCTGTTGTACAAAAATGTACAATTTAAAACCAATTCGGTTTTATTGACTCTTTATCTAAGCCACTGCAGACCATAAATCTCGAATTCATTTGAGGGAATTTTTCCGCTGCGAAGCTGCATGCAGCAATTTGCACAGGGCTGAGTCAACGAATCAACAATTTGTTGGCGTTCCTCGATCCGCGGACGTTGGGCGATAACAAAAGGCAGCAAATATAAGCCAGCTACACCTAGCCCCTTGGAAATATAGGTATATGCTGTGTATATGTATATGGCTTTCATATAGCAATGAAAACAATATCAGGCAGCCCAACCGATATTGTGGGCACTGAATGGTTACTCTCTGTTTTGTGGGGGCTTATGGCACTTACTCAGGGTTTTTGTATTTACTGGTAATGGTTTTAAGTAATTTAATTATGTTGCGATATAACAAATTAATGTAATTCATATAAGGATTTTATATTAATTTATTTATTAAATTATTAATAGAAGCTCTGTAGTTATGAATACTTGATTTTGTATGACTTTTTTGAGACCTAAATCTAATGCAAACTTAGCAGTATAAATATTAAAATTAATATAGTTTTATAAATGGTTTTTGTATTTCCTGGCAATGGTTTTGAGTACATTAGTTATGTTCCGACATAACAAATTAATGTAATTCTCATAAGGATTTTATATTAATTTATTAATTTTACTTCCCTAGAAGCTCTGTAGTTATGAAGACTTGATTTAGTATAACTTTTTCTGGGCAGTATAAATATAAATATTAATATAGTTTTTTGAACGGTTTTTGTATATCCTGGCAATGGTTTTAAGTACATTAATTATGTTCCGATATAGGAAATTAATGTAATTCCTCTAAGGATTTTTTTATTAATTTATTATTATTACTTCCCTAGAAGCTCTGTAGTTATAAGAACTTTCTTTTGTATAGCTTTTTTGAGACCTAAGTCTAAAGCAAACTGGGCAGTATAAATATAAAAATTAATATAGTTTTATGTACGTTTTTTCGCTGTCCTCAGTGGGAATCTCAAAAGATTTCCAAGTGGCTTGTTCTTCCAAGAATTTTTCCAGAGCAAAGCAGCTTCGGTTTCCCTGCCAATTCTGCCAACTGTTTGCAAAATGCCTTTTGTTGACTTGACTGAGTGGAGTTGTGTCCGTTCGGTGTTCAGTGTTCAGTGTTCAGTGTTCGGTGTTCGGTGTTCTGTGTTTTGTGTATTTACCGCGTTGTTGTGGACTTTCAGCCAGCGTTTTAGCGTAGGCTAAGACAACAACAGGAACAAGGGCGACAAGAATCGACGGCGCCGCTGCCGCTTTATTATGAATTATGGCCACGTTGACAGTTTAGGACCAGACGAGGGCGTGGAAAACTTGACAGATGCGCACACAGAATCCAGGGAACGTGGATCCGATCCGCAGTACTGTGCACATGCACACACGGGGAACACCAGGGGAACGGCAGAAAGTCTCGCAAATAAAGACCTATTCCTGGTATCGGCCGAGGGCCGACTTCTTATTAATAATGTGATAAAACTGTCAGGCACCAACTGGGCCCAGACCCCAGATTTCCATTCGCTGCCTGTTGTGTAAACTCTCGCAATCCATTCCACTAAATTAAGCAATTAATTTCCCATTTATATAAGCCGACAACTACAACCGCAGCCATAAACTATTTTTCGTATATCTCATTCCATTGTCTTATTTTTCCCCCGAGTGGTCCGAGATTAGGCTAAAAAAGTTATGCTCGCTGCTGTCACAGCGAATTATGATGGCCAACAAAAAACACAGCAAACGTTTCAACAATTTTTCATAACAAAATTGGCAACATAAAAATCAGTCAATTATGTGCAAGCCTTTTCTGAGCTAACCGACTTTGACTGGCGACGCATGGCAGATAAAGGAAACCGAAAGTTATTCAAAAATTATCATAGAAATGTCCACAAATTGGATTAGATATAAGGAATGCTTACTTATGATAATAGTAGAATAATATTAGTGTCAGTTGGTTTAGCTTGAAGTGTGTCTGAAACATGGTAGATACCTCTATGATAAAATATTAATTAAAGCTGTCAAGCTGCCTCTGGATATTCCCTATAAATTTTAGAAGAGATACCTTATGTTATAAATGAAGAAATGTCCATTAATTGGCTTAGATATAAGGAATGCTTGCTTAGGATAATAGTAGAATTATAAGAGTCTAACACTCTTGTAGATACCTCTATGATTAAATATTAATTAAAGCCTTAAGAAATGTCCAGACCAGCTGCCTCTTGATATTCCCTATAAATGTTAGAAGATATTCCTTATGTTATAAATGCAGAAATATCTATAAATTGGCTTAGATATAGGAAATGTTTTCTTACAATAATAGTAGAATTATAAGAGTGTCAGTTGGTAAAAACCTCCATAATTAAATATTAATTAAAGCCTAGAAATATCCTGACAAGCTGCCTCTTGATATTCCAAATAAATATTAGAAGAAGATACCTTATGTTATAAATGTATCTAACAAGTACCCAATAAATATTAGAAGAAGATACCTTATGTTATAAATGTATCTAACAAGTTCCTGGTATTTTACTAACGCCTTTCTTCTCTTTCTCTTTCATTTCAGGTAAGCTGAAAATGGGCCTTATATGAGTTATGTTCTTTATCCGCTCCTATATATATCCCAAGCTGGGGTAAGTCTGATGACCTCCAAGTCATTAGTTCGTTTACTCTCCTTTCGCTTCCTAATTACATTCGGTTTGGAAAATATTAAATGCAATTTCATTCTCATCATTTCCGAGTTGAGGCTCGGACAGAGTGCGTCTGTCTCACTAACCAAAAAACCTAATTGAAATTACGCAACGTTCATTGACTTCAGAAATTTCTCGGCTGAGTTTGGGGTACAAAAACCTTTTGTGCACATATTTATTTGTGGTCACCGACTTGTCTCTGGCAGCTCGGAATCATTTTTTCTTTTTCACTTTTTATTATTAGCTGGACCTCGTATTAGGCGGCTCTTTGTCCGGGCCCAGTGGAGGAGCCGGGCCAAGACCTGTAATGTAATCGCATTAACGAGGCTTTGCTGCCGTCTTCTGGCCAATGCCAAATTAGCCATGAATGAGTCGATGGGGCGAACCAGAAAAATACCCCGGCTACGAAAAAATAGATTTCATTTAGACACGATCATTGCCCATAATAATATGAAGAATATCTGCAAATTAAGCGGCGGCGAACGATCTCCGTAATGACAGTGGACAAGAACCTGACGGCTGAGCAAAATATAAGCTGATAAGAGTCAGGAAGCCAGAAGAATTGACATCTGAGGTGATGGGAGACTGCGGACTGGGAAGACAGTGGCCAAGACACTGATCGCGGAAGAAAGTGGCAGAGGCCGAGGATGAGTCGATATGTTTTTCTAAGCTCAAGTTGATAAAATATTATTACGTCACTTTAATGAACAGTAATGCAAATCAAAGTTGAATTCAAAATTCAGTAGATTACTTATTAACCTTCTTAAAGATACTTTCTTATAAAGAATTGAACTATTTATTTGCTTTTTATTTTTAAACCATTTTCACCCCTTAATTATTCAAGATATTCCATTACTTAATCATTTTTCAATGAAAAGCGAATTAGAACAGAATCCCAAATGGAAATTCAATAATAATCACAAATTAAAGTTGAATTCAAAATTTAGTAGATTATTTTACAAAAATAAAAATCTTATAGTTACTTATGAACCTTTATAAAGATACTTTCGTATAAAGAATTAAACTATTTATATGCCTCTTATTTTTAAACCATTTTCACCCCTTACGGGCATTTAATTATTTAAGATATTCCATCACTTAATCATTTTTCAACTCTAATTAAACTATTGAAATCCCAAATGGAAATTCAATAATAATCACAAATTAAAGTTAAATTTAAAATTGATTATTTTACTCAACTAATAATCGTATAGTTACTTATGAATCTTTTACAAGATACTTTCTTATACAGAACTTAACTATTTATTTGGCATTTATTTTTAAATCATTTTTCACTCCTTAAGGGCAATTAATTATTTAAAATATTCCACCACTTAATCATTTTTCAACTCTAATTAAACCATTGAACTCTTTGAGGCCCAAAGCCCGCCAGCCGGACAGCGAAAAGAACGAAATCCCAAATGGAAATTCAATAATAATCACAATAAATATCGAAATAAATGAGTGAATAAAGCAAATAAATTGAGTAAAGTAGAGTGAACGAAATCTCAATGAGTGCTGAAGGTCAGAATGCTTCAGGCATTCCAAAACGAAAACGAAATCGAAATTGAAATCGGAGGAGAAGTGGAATCGAAATTGTATCGATTGTTTGGCGGCTGTCGCCAGCGAATTCTTTAACCCCTCAACGCAATTAAATGCCAATTGAAATGCTTCGTTTTGGCGGCCCGTGAATTGAAATTAATGATTGGGGAGAATCTTAAATAATTTATTTTAATTGTGTGACAAATTTGAGCAAGTCTTTTGATTAATTTCCCCCCTATTGATGTGCCGGCTAATCTTTTCGGCCTGCCTTCCGCCCCGAGATGCCATAACTTTTGTATTTTTAAGCGATGATGTTGGTAATGTTTACTCCGTGACTCTTTCTCTCCCTCTCTTTTTTCGTATATATATATTTCGTGGTTCAATGATCGCATTTAATGATTTTTGTATGCGAAAATAAGTAGATTTGGTACTCTATAGACGGAATCGCACTCGTCTGCGGCCCGTGCGAAGCTTTCTTTTGTTTGGTTTTCTTTGGGGCTTTCGGTTTTGTTTCCCTTCTGTCCGTCCAGCTTCTCTTTTTTCGTTTCTCATTTTCAAAAATATGCTACAAAAAATTCGTGAAATGTTTTTTCTATGACCATCGAGGGTCGGAGGAGGAGATATCCGAGTATACCATACCATATACCATATATATTAAGTACTTTTTGCGGTTCCACTTCAAGTCGAGTGGCAATTGGCACAAGGCAAACTGTTGGCTCTTGATATATGGCTGTCTTGTGTTATGTAATAAAGAATGGACCCCAAAGATATATGGGGATAATAAGTAGATTACATTTTGATTATCTCTCTTGGCGACAAATTGTCGAGGCACTTGAACAAAAGAGTTTCATAAATCAATTCAAGAAAAGTAATTATTTCAAGGCATTTAAATGGAGCATAAACGATGGAAATATAAAATATAATATAAATATTAGATATAATATTATATTATATATAATATATAATATAATATTATATTATATATAATATAATATTATATTATATATAATATATAATATAATATTAAGAGGGAATCAGGTATATATAGAGAGCTAAAACATTTACAATATGATTAGAAATAATAATAATAATAATAATAGAAATCAATTCAAGAAACATATTTTTTCAAGGCATTTAAATGGAGCATAAACAATGAAAAAATTTTAATATGTTTTGATCATAAATTTCACTCTTATTTATATAAAATTAAGAGGGAATCAGGTTAATATAGAGAGCTAAAACATTTCCAATATGATTAGAAATAATAATAATAATAATAGAAATCAATTCAAGGAAAATATTTATTTCATGGCATTTACATGGAGAATAAACTATGAAAATAATTAAATATGGAGTTTCATAAATCAATTCAAGAAAAATATTTATTTGAAGGCATTTACATGGAGAATTAGCGATGGAAATAATTAAATATGTTAAGGCCATGCATATCACTCTTATTAATATAAAATTAAGGGGGAATCAGGTTGATATAGAGAGCAAAAACATTTGCAATATGATTAGAAATAATAATATTAATAATAGAAATCAATTCAAGAAGAATTTTTAATTCAAGGCATTTAATTGGAAAATAAAAGAAAGAATAATTAAATATGTTTAGGCCATGAATTTCACTCTTATTAATATATAAATTAAGAGTTTCATAAATCAATTAAAGAAAATATGTATTTGCAGGCATTTAAATAGAGAATTAGTGATGAAAATAATTAGATATGTTTAGGCCATGCATATCACTCTTATTAATATAAAATAAAAAGGGAATCAGGTTAATAAATAGAAAGCTAAAACATTTACAATATGATTAGAAATAATAATAATAATAATAGAAATCAATTTAAGAAAAATATTTAAATAAATTTATGAATGAAAATAATTAAATATATTTAAGGCATGGATTTCACTTTTATTTATACGATATTAAGAGGGAATCAGGTTAATATAGAGAGCTAAAACATTTACAATATGATTAGAAAAATAAATAAAAACTTAAAGGTAAATAAAACATTATAATTAGCTAATTTGATTCGCTACACACTGTGCTTCGTATTTCAAACATAGCTTGGAGTCTAAAGTATATAAAACCATGAGTATTCATACACTAAAAATTAGGCAAAGGCACTCAATCTTATATTTGCAACAACCTCATAGGCGTAAAATCCAGCACAATGCTAATAAAGCCCCCTTGTCTCGGCCTGCAAAAAAAACTTAAAATCTTCAGCCGATCAGCCAAAGTAACGCCCCCTACAGAAAAACATAATCAGGTTCAACAAACTGGGGAAAAACAAATGAAACTCGTTACCGACTGACACTGACTGGGCAGATATCGCCACGCATATATCCCTCAGTCCGAAACCGAATTGGGTCAAAGTTTGCGGCCGAAGCAATTTATTTTGGCCATACTGACAAAATATTTGATTTTTGGTAGCTGGACGGGCGAGAAGAACAGATTTACATGCCAAACCTGTGTTTTTGGCTGCGGAAGATTTACAACTCGGTGGATAAGATAGAGATCTCAATTTACCTGTGAATATGTTCTCACGCTTTATAGTTTTACCAATCTCGTTCCACCAGCTTTTTGGAGGTTCTGCTGATTTTGTGGATTTTGGTTGAGTTGTCAAGCTACAACTTTGTTGCCACATTCGAAGGGCACTAAAAACGGGTAAATGTTCTGCAGTCAGTATCAATTTTTATTGGTTAATGCAACTATCAAATCTCGGTTTATGGCTTATGGCACATTTGCCCCGAGGATCGCCTCGGCTTCTTCGCTTTACGACCGCCTTTTGGGGAGAGGGCCAATAGGGCCAAGAGGGCTAATTTTAACGACTTTTGATGGCTCGTTTACACGCAACGCCAACGATCTGATTATTGATTCCGAATGCCATCGAAAAGCACCTTTTATCT
Source organism: Drosophila pectinifera (assembly GCA_008042775.1). Classification (NCBI taxonomy): domain Eukaryota; kingdom Metazoa; phylum Arthropoda; class Insecta; order Diptera; family Drosophilidae; genus Drosophila; species Drosophila pectinifera. Next base: position 186,815 of record VNKC01003150.1, read on the forward strand.
CGTTTTATGTGTCAACTCTTAGTTACTTTTTATTGGTTTAAAATGGACTGAGGGGGAATAGGTCTTTACACGGTAGTTATTCCCTCCGAGAGCGGATCCTTAAGCGTTTTGTCAAGGAAGCGCTTTATGGCTCGTACTTACTTACTAGGGGATAAAATAGTTGAGGGCTACGGCTACTTTGTAAATTAATGATTATTATTTTAAGTGCACTCTAAAGCCTAGAGATTAGTTATGTTATTATTAGTTATAGATACGGGTGGTCAGCAAACCATTAACATATTGGTTAGTGATTGATTTTCGCATATTAACGTTAAATGTCAGTAGCTTGAAGATCAATCACAAGAAGATCAGCCACACAACAAGGTCAGGCTTTTAAAAGACAAATTAGTTTGTATTAAATGTCAAAAGACGGTGTTCCATCCGACATTTTAAAGTAAAGTAAAGATGGATTATAAGAGCAAAGTATCTTATCTTACGGTTTAAAAATAAAGACATGCTGCTGGTTAACAGGAAATGCGATTCTTGTTAACTTTACTATTAAGGGTATGAAGAAAATATATCGATTTTAACTGTTTATTACCTATAATACTTATAAAGAAATATGTATTTGGTGAAAGTGTTTCTTACCCTATTCTTTGTATAATTAAACATTCCCCAAAGGAGGGGACGTATCTCTCCTAAAAGACATTTTATAAATATTGAAAATAATATAATAATTATATTAATTATAATACAACATTTTACCACTAAAGATGGATTACTGAAGATAAGTATCTTATCTTATGGGTTGAAAATAAAGACATGTTGCTGGCTAACAGGAAATGTGCTTCTTATTAACTTTACTACTTAAGGTAGGAAGTCCTTTAAAGAAAATATACCGAATATATTAATACTTATAAAGAAATATATAAAGAAATAAATATATAAATATATAAATAATAAATATATATTTTTTGTAATTAAACATTCCCCAAAGTGTAATACGTATCTCTTCTAAAAGACATTTTATAAATAATAAAAATAATAATATAATAATAATATTAATCATAGTAAAACATTTTACCACTGAAGATGGAAAGCATCTCATCTTATGGGTTAAAAATAAAGACATGTTGCTGGTTACAGGAAATGCGCTTCTTATTAACTTTATTACTAAGGGTAGGAAGTCATTTTAAGAAAATATGCCGAATATATTAATACTTATAAAGAAATATATAAATAAATAAATATAGAAATATATAAATAATAAATATATATTTTGCGTAATTAAACATTCCCCAATGTGGGGTAATTGTCCCTCCTAAAACCCATTTTACAAATGTAAAAAAGTAATACTAATAATAAAAGCTCGCTTTGGTAGATTTTTCAAGATCGCCGCAACCTCGCTCCAAGTTCACTGCCAAGTCGTTGCAAGTCCAACCTGTTCCAACCTGTTCGAGTCGAGCCGCTCGAGCGGCGGGGTCGCTTCGAACCTATGCTCTTAGCCCTCTCTTTGGGGGTCTCTTAGCCAGGGAGATGCGAGTACTGTAGGCCGGATCGCCGTTCAACGCCAACTAGGGACAATGGAAACGAGTTCTTCGTGGGGGCCCCTGCTCCCCACTATTTCTCTCTGGCGATTCTGCATTGGCTTTATGTGGCTTTTAGCCAGTTTTGTTTACCTTATGCCTCGTTGGAGATCTTGGCTGTTTTTTGCTGCGCTTTTCCCCCATCTCGCTCGCTCCGCAGGTTCTCTCAACGAGAGCGGGGATCGCCAAACAAGTTGCAAGTTGCTTGTCGATTCTCAGTTCTCGATTCTCGGGATCCGCAGACTCCTACACGAGGTCTCGCCTCTTCGATCTCGAGATATAGCATTTTTCGCCCCTATCCGCCCCTCTCCTCTGCTGCCAGTCTTTTTTCGCAAGCCGCGGCAGCAGGAAGTTCAGTTTTCAGTTCAGTTCAATTTTGCACGTCATCTCAAGCGGTCCAAGCGGTCCGAGCGGTCTCCAGCGGCACTCGTTACCCGATTTTGAGCCCAGGCTTCGGAATATTGTCCAGAAACCAGAAACAGAAAGCCGAAACTCTGATTTTTTGCAACACACACACTTGACTGTGGCGCGGGTGTAGCTGAAAGTGGCCAAGAATTGTTGTATAAATAGCCGGCGATAAACAATACAAGTTTCCAACAATGAACTGTGCGGTTTTGTGAAGTTTTTGCAACCCAATCCAAGTGAAGTTCTCAAGAGAATTCTCAGTAGAGACCAGCAACGAGATGTATCGCCTACAAAGACGAGCTGCTCTGATAGCCAAACAAGGTAGAAAATCTACTTGTTTTAGTTTATTTTTATTTAATAATCTTATCTGCTTACTCTTTAATATTTAGAAATTTTCTTTGGGTCACATTTTAGTTAGCTAAATTGCTTAACAATTTTCTTCAAGCGATTTTCAAGAAATAATAAATAATATTCGTTGGTAAACAACATATACATATATCTTGTAATATTTAATTCAAATTAGGTTTACATTATATTTAAAGAAATTAAATTTCCTTTAAATTTTATAATTGAATTAGGCTTACTTTATATTAAAAGAAACTAAATTGCTTTTACATTTTATAATTGATTTAATAGTTACAAATAAATACACTTTTTTTTTGCTAAGAATTTATTTGTATTAATTTACATATTTAATATTCATACATTTCATACATATTTTGAATATTATTGAAAATATATATATTATATTTTCATATTATTCATACATATTTTGAAAATAATTTACTTCTCTTCAATATAACACAAAACTTAATAATTATTTAGATCAAGAAACAAAGCCAAACCAAAGTTAATGCATTATTTGCTACAATTTAATATTAATATTTCCCATCAGTCGCAAATTAAACTTCTTAAAGGAAGCCGTTCATTCCTGAATAAATAAAGATTTTCCACGTTATGTGGTCAATGACAGTAGAATGTCTGAATACTGGTAAAATCAATAATTTGTCATGGCCTTTAGACGGAAAAATGGTTTGATTGTTGTTGACATTACTCATACGCAACGTTATACGTGGTCGACATTGTCGTGTTTATTTAAGCCTTTGCGGTTACACGAAAATAAATCTTAGGCTTTTGCGGTTTTGGGTGAAATGTGGTGTGTGCCTTAGTGGGTGTGTTGGTGTGAATGGGAGAGGTGTTCTGAAGTGAGGTAATTGTGAAAAGGCAATTAAATGACTAAGACACAGTTTTTATGTAATAAAAAAATATAGGAAAGAAATTATATACTATAATGTGTATTTAAAAAAGAAAAGATAAGTTCAGAATAATTTCCTAGCTTAGCATCGGATATTTCCCCTTTTCTCTGGCAAATATCATATTATTTTTCACATTTTGGGTCTTAGCTTAAGTAATTACCGAAGGGGATCTCCTATCCTCTTGACTAACTTTCATCACCGCAAGATGAGAAATGAAAAATTGCAAGCAACTGGGTCATCTTCCTAGAAAGAAAGACAAAACCCTGTGGAAAAAGAGTAATGGAACCCAAAACACGAAATCGCAATCATTTTACTTTTGATTATAAACAAAAATAAAATGGAAAGATGCCGGGGAAAGAGGATGAAATTGTTTCTGGCCACTAATCGCTGGCCAAGTCGACCTAGAAAGGCCTTAGCCAGGCCGCAGAAGATCATCTTCTTTCTATTTCATTCGGTTGGACATGGGAGCCAATGGAAAGGGACAGGAACCTACCTACCTGGACGACAAAGTGAAAGAAAAGCTCTGAGGTTTTCCCCGACACGATCCGGCCAGGCCAGCATATAATTTGAAATTTAGAGAGTCGCTAGCGAGTCAGTCAAGATCGCATTTTGCATGCCAAATGCTGGGCACAATTTGTCCCTCATGCAGTTCCCAAAATCCGAGGCAAAATCCAAATCCAAAACCGAAACCAAAACCAAAACCAAAACCAAATCCGAAGCAAGTTCAAAGTCGTGCCCAAGTCCCCGTCCCGCTCTCTTTCACCAGAACTCTCCGCACTTCACTCTACATCTTGGTCCAAAGAAGGTCATGGACAGATTTTGAGGCTCCCTCTTCCGAGCCGGTCGGGTCTTGGCCAATTGACTGCAGAGATTTATTATGGAAATCTATAAAAAATATGGTCATAGATTGGCATACATTCCCTCGTGGCCGGGGACTAGTCTGGCTCTGATAGCTTTATAATATTTATCTACCTTTCTAAATCTGTCCTAATTAGGACTCAATTCAGCCGGTCACTCGATAAATTCTTCTGGTCTCGACCCAACTTTGTTTACATACCAGGCCTGCTATTTTGCAAATGGGAGCACTTTTATTATAATTTCTTCAGCTTCGAACTCTGGGATATTTTGCAAGATATAATTCCGCTTATGGCCGCCATATCCCAATCCAATTCTTAATGTTTCTATCTACGCTTCTCGGAGCCATAACTAGCCAACGGTTGTGCATTGTGCCATCGAAGGCTGGAGCTTCCACTCGAGTCGATTGATTTTATTGACCAGTAGTCGCCGTCTGTCGCTCTTCCCTAGCAAATTCCCTCTGCCCGCCGGCTACCGACGATTCTAACTGTAAAATTACAAACTTAAGCCCCCGCCCCGCTGTCCCTGGGCCTATGCAGTCTGGCCGACTCTCATTTAATGCATTTCCTTAAGACGACAACGACGGCGAAGACTGCAGCACTGGACTCTAGACTGCGGACAGTGGACACTTGACTGGACACCGTGGACCGTGGACCGTGGACCAGGGTCCGAGGACAGTGAACACTGGACAGCGCGCACCGGACTTGTGTCAGCTAAATTATTTCCACGGCTCGATTCGATTCCTCAGCTCGTTGGGGCTCTTTTATGGCCAACTTGCACGCATCTGTCAGTCTAGCTGGACTCTGCGATCCCGCTCCCGCTCTTTATGACCTCTGCCAGCGGCCAAGTTATCTCCCAACTAGCTGCACTGGGAGTTAAAAGGGGAACCAAGTATTTATTTGTAAGGAATTTAGGAATATATTTGAATTTCGTGGAACTTGAAACCATAATTTGATATTTATTAGTCCTTGTAAAATTCTTTAATAATTAAAAAATATAAACATTAGTTTGTTATGTTTTATTATACGTTTTAGAACACGAAGAGTTTACTTTTCCAGTGTAACCAAGTATCTGTCGAAGGCAATCTTATCGCTTAGGCCAGAGCAGGATGGCGTGTGCTTTTACCGTAATGCGTTGAAGCTGGTCCTCTCTAACGATGCGCCGCGCGCTCAACGGTTGTTTTCCCTTTCTGGCAGCATCCGAAAATAGCAAATCCCCGGGCAGAGAGATGGAGACGGCAACAGTCGGAGCGCATGCGTGACGGCGACTGCCCAATGTCTCTGATTCCTCGGCTCTGCGCGGGGTTAAGAAAAGGCTTCCTGCTTCGGGTTCTTCTTCATCTGCATTTTATGGCTCTCTTTACGGCCGCCTCTTCGCGGGCTCTTCTCCACCGCACTCCGCTGCACTCTGTTGCAGTTAATCAATTATAACGACTCTTGATTTCCTTCCTGATCTAGATCGAGATTTTAGCTGCTCGCTGTTTTCCTTCTTTCTTCTGCGCCTTATTCGAGCCACCACTCCTCCGGTTTGTGCGGGTTCACACATGTTGCATGTGCGCGTGGAACTTTTTACAGTTCCACTCGCATTAAGTCATTTGGCTATCTTGGGGATCGCAGCTCCGCCCTGGTCTCGTCTCATTCGTCTCATTTATTTGGCTGATTCTTGATGATTCCTGATGTTATTAAGTCATTCCAAGTGCTTGATTTGTTGATGGCTCTATCACTTCCATTCTCTTAGGAGTTTTCTTTTATTTTCCACTCGGGAATTGCACTTTAATTGAGTTTTATGCTGGGATAGTAGCAGATAAAATGAGACTTATTAACGGTCATGATCATATAAAAGTTGGATTGCCGTGCTGTTACCATTTTGTAGAAATATACCGACTTTTACTATTTTTCCATTAGTGTTTGCCGACCGAATTTATAAAATGTCACAATCCTCCCTTTATTGTCTTTATATGGCATTTTACTAGATATTTGCAAGTAAATAAAAAATATTTCCTTTGAGACTTGGTCACACTGCCCAAATGACTGTACTTAAATTAAAGATTTTTAGGAAGGTGAGAATACTTACTTATACTTATTCTGGTTTGAATATCGAAAAGCTGTAGCTCTAAAGAAATTAATTCATTTCGTTAAAATATGATTTTCTTAAAATATATCTTGAATAAATCTTTTTATTATAGTAATAATTTTCCTTCTGAAATTTAAAAGAACATTCCCAAAAGCCATCAAAATAAAGCTTCTTTTATTACATTTCCCCCCAATGTCAATATGTTTTTGGGTTCCTTTGAAACTCCTTCCAAGTCTCCTTGGCCCCTTCCCCCGCGCTGTTTTTATTATATAACATTTGTCATGGTTACTACTGGGATGGCTTAATATTTCCCCTTCATCGCAGACATCTGATACTCCATGCAAATGTTGACAAATGACCCAACAAGAGGTTCCTCTCCTCTGTCGCCTCTCTGCGCTTCCTCGCCCAGGCTTGCATCCGAGGGATTGGAAATGTTCGATGCATTTGGCAAATAAAGAAACAATTTTTGTTTGTTTGCCTGGAATGTTTGTGGCTAAGAGGGAGAAAGATTCAACATTCGTTCTGTGGGGTTTTCGCAGAAAATGATGAGTGTGTTGTCTAGCAAGTTGCTGCTGCTGCTGTTGTTGCAATAACGGTTTCCGTTGCTGTTATGTAAACTTTTGGTGAACTGTTGCCAAATTAATTAACGCTAAGAGAGGCTGTGCAAAGGCCGTTAAAGAGGTGGCCAGGAAATGGCGGTTAAAGATAGAATAGAATTGGGAATAGAACTTGATTTGGGCTTATGGGAAATGGAAATGGATTCTTGGAGAATCTAATCATAGTACAAGCCAAATGGGATTTATGTAAACACATTTATCTATTTGTGATTGACTTAATTAACAGAATACAATTTAGAAAGATTTGTTTGAATTAATTTTTGATTTATACGAATTTCAAATGATTTATTTCAACTAGAAAAATAGTTATTTTATATATAAAATCATGATATATATTATATATATATATATATCTATATTAATTTAACAGTAAATACTTTTAGAAATATTAAGTATATATTAATTGAAAATAATTTTGATATATTTTTTGTATAAATTCTTTTTATAATGCATCCCATTAAATCACATCTTTATCTTAGATCTTACTCAGAAGAAAAGTTCCCCAAAAACATAAGTGATCCTTTCCGATTCGAAGATCAAGCTCAACTTTCCAATTCATTATTGACTTAATTAGCAGGATAAATTTTAGTAGGACTTCAGATTTGTTCAAATGAATTATTGACTTAAGTTATTGAATCAATATAAATATAGTTCTTTCATATTTCATATCAAATCATGATATATATTAAAATAGAATAATTAAAAGTATTTCTAAATACACATTCAATTAGTCTCCCAATTTCTCCTAAACAGATAATTATTAAGTTGATATATAACTAAAATCCCTTTGAACTATTTCTTGATAAATGTATGAATAGTTCTAGAAAACCTAACCCATAATATTCCATTGCTATCTTGGATCTCAGTTAGGAATCCCAGCCCAGTCAAAGCAAACACACTCAGCCAAAGATCGAGCCGAGTCCCATTTAATGAGATTCCTTGGGGGCGCCGGCACCGCCATGGTCGGGGCCTGGCATTACAGAGATGGACAAACAGATGATGATGCTGGCGATAAGGAGGCGAAGGAGGTCTTCCAGTAGCCGGTAGAGTCTCGACTTGTAATTATTAACTTACGGCATATTAATTTATTGTTTGCTATTTAATGTGGCCAGCCCCCAAAAGACGCGGCTCCCTTCCCGCGCTCCTCGACCGCAGAGTCTGGGAGCTGCTAACGTCTCGGACTTGGCTGCCGGGGCTGCGGGCCAAGTTCGCTTTTTTGACATTTGATGTATTTATGTGGTCTGGAGGCCCGGCTTCTTCGCTTTCCTGCGAGCTCGCTGTGAGCGATTTGTGGGAAACTGTCCTGTCATGTGCTGAGTCCGTCTGGCATTCGCTTTTCTCTATTTTGATTGAGTGATTTATTCGGAAATTGTTGTTCTCGCAAAAAGGTATAATTAAATGGGCATAATGATGCCAAAGGGAAAGGCCAAGCAACGCACAGCCTCCCGAGGTCCGTGGGTCCGCGTCTGCTCCACCAGCGGGCAAACTGGATGGATGGTTGGGTGGATGGGTGGATGGGTGGATGGAGGAGGAGTGCTCCTCCAGCAGGTGTTCCTTTGGGAAATTGCTTGGAGTCGGTAATGAAATCAGATTGCAGTTGCCTCACATTACAGGGAATAAAATCACTTCGGGGCAATTTTCAGGAAGGAGTAAGAAATTATATTAGCAACACGATTGGGGTTAATATCGATAGATATTCGTGTACTTACAACAGCTTACAGACATACAAGGATGAGGCTAAAAATAAATGTATAATCTAACGTCATTTCTGGGTATTAAGGTATCAGGTATTTTCTGTAATACAAAAATTATCCCTTTAACTAAATTATAAAATATTTCATGTTTAACCGATGCCCTGCCTAAGATAAAAATGCATTTTATTTATTACTTAAAGAATATATTTATTATCTAAAGTAATATATATATATATAGTATTAGTATAGTACTATATATTTATATATCCCATCGTTAACTGCTACCGATCTACCCACATTTACCTGTTCAGGTACACCTGCCCTCCATCATATTCAGATACTTCTCTTATTCTACTCGCAATTGCGGCCATTCGGGACAAATAAATAGGATGGAGTGATTCTTTGTTTACACAAACATAAGGAAGCTATAGAGTGGTCAGAAGTGCTATAAATAAGTGCATTTAACGTGGGGTTTTCCTGTAGCCACTGGGCTGCCACCTCCTCGTCCTCCCCTTGCTTAGACGTGATTTTCTTCTGCTGCTCCCGGTACCTCTGCTACATTCTCCTACTTTTATTTATTTATTATTTATTTTTTGTTGTTTTGTTTTTAGCCTGGCTTCCGGCGACGTAAAACTGCCGTTTGTTCTGCTTTTTCCTCCCAAAGAAGAACCAGAGCCAGCTGCCCATTGGCGTTTGCTCCGCTTGAATAATCCCGGCTTTGGCTCCGGACTTCTTTAGCCTTTTCTTCTCTTGGCCTTAGCTTCTTGTTCTCCCTCTCCCTCTTCGTCTTCTGCGTCTGCTTTATCGTCTTGCAGTTGATTCTTTTTGTGTTGCCTCTCCTGCGATTCTGATTCTTCGGGGCTTTGGTCATCCACAAGTTGTGCAATTTCAAGTTTTGTTTTGAAAGTAATTCGTCTGCAGGATAGCCTCTGCCATGTGCCCATAATTACGGCTTGTCGAAGAGGGGCAAATGGCAGGGGGGCGGGGAAGAGGTGCAGAGGTCCAAGTTCAACCCACCCACATTTTATTGTTATCGCTAACAATGGCCAAGACCAAAAGCAAAAAATTCAAATAAAACAAAAAGCGGCAAGGGCAAGAGCCCAGCTGCTGTCTGATCGCTCAAGCTTGAGGTCCCAAAATTTCCGATATATTGGGATATAGGAGAGGGGAATCCCCAGTTGGCTACAAGACACATAAAGGCATTATTTTAAGGCCTAATCAATGAGGTTTTCATATAGAACTTAAATTATTAAAAGGAATTTCATAAGAGTACTTTTCTATAAGACATTATATTCAATTACATTCTAGCAACACTTTTGGTTCAAATTTATTAAAGTATTTATTTTTCCCTCTCTGCCTAAGTCTGACCTAAAATTCGTTTTAACCGTTTAAACCTTTCACGATATCTGTAATTACTGGATTCTATTCAAAGTGGTATTCCCTTGCCTACGATAAACACCTCCTCCAAACAGAGATGCCCAGCTAGGGGATAGTGCAGCAAGCTCGCTCACTTCAAGAAAAAAGCAAATAAAAAAACTATAGACCAAGGGGAAAAGCACACGGGCGGCGGCTGCTGCTGCAAAAAATATAAAAAAATTGCATAAAATGCCAGAGGCTGGCAAAATGCACGACGCGGCTGCGCAGTTGCGGCGCTGCTGCGCGGAATGCTGCTGCAGATTCAGAATCGGAATCAGAATCATCGACCAGTGCATTGAACCCCGCCGCGGCCTGGGCCCAGGCCCGGTCCGCAATTCCATTCCACTGCACGCAAAACTAGAAACTACATAGCTCCTTCGGCCAGCGATCGGAGGAGCAGTGGAGGGGGCCCGGCGGAGCCACCGGGAACGGGGGAAGACATGCTATAGACATCGGACGGACTTTCGCACGAATGCACAGGCCGAAGTGTGCCCCAGCTGTTGGGGATATGCCACAGTGATCACTGGCAACAGGGGGCTAGCATTCCTGTCCTCGATTCCAAAAGGAATAAAAAACTTAAGCTTATTGCCAAGATATTCTAGAAGGATTTTTAAAACATATTTTGAAATTTCAGCCTTAATAAAATATTATAATAATTTATTAACCTTTTTTGACTGCTCAAAAAGTATTGTTTTAAACGATTTCTACAAAATTTTATTATTTTTAATTTTGCCTGTGATCTTAAAACATTGTTAAGACTAAAATTATTAAATATTGAGACTAAAACTAGAAAGTTTTATATATAATAAATATAAAGAAGAAATTATGATTATAGGCTGGAGTCTACGAAATAGGTACTTTTGAGGTGTTCTATCAAGTTTCAAGTAATTTTCCCCACAGACTTTAAAGAAATTTAGAAAATTTATTTATTTTAATTAAAATCTGAAGAAATTAAGAAATATTTTCAAACTAAAAACCACATTTAGTTCCATATTTTAGACTAAAGTGTTTAAGGGGTTTCTTATCGAGACTTCACTGTACTCTGGCGTTGAGTCAGCCAGCGATTAGAAGCCTAAAAGGAAGTAATGTTGCAGAAAATGCAAAAACAGAGGTCGCGAGGGGGAGCAACACTGCTATATGTATGTATATATATACATAGAGAGAGGTGAGGAGCGAGAAGGAACCCCAAGAAGAAGGAGATACCATAGAGAAGAACAGGACTATCCCCATCTCTATCGGCCGGCCAGCGCGCTGGCCGTCTCGTTCTGCCGCGCTCGCCTGGCGATTTTTTATGATGACTAAAATTGAAAAACGAAGCTGCGGTAAAAGCTTAAGTGCCCCGCTCTCTCCCCTGCGTTATTATTTTTGTGGTCTTCGGGTCTCTCTTGGCGTGTGTGTAATTATCCAAGGACGCCGCTGAGTAATGAAACGACCTTGAGTGCAGCCAACACACACACACACTCACGCAGACCGCTGCCAGTGTGTGAGTCTGGGCTTTGGGCGTGATTTTTACTCGATTTTAACTCGATTTTCACTCTTTTTTTTCCACAATTTTTCTCGAGCTTTACTGTGGCAGCCCCAGACTCATTTGTTACACATGGACAAAAGAATAGAACAGCACTGGAAAACAAACAAATAATAAAGAAAAAGAGCACAGAACCTATAAACTGATATGTCCAACAATTTGTCAGCGTCAGAAAGCGGAGGGGGCGGCGGCGGGGTGATCTGCAATGGACAAAAGCGAACGCCCACCACAGAAAAAGACACAAAACCAAAATAGCCAGGAAACCGAAAGAAAAGGAAAAAATAAAATAAAAAGAAAGAACGAGAAGAAAAGAACGAAAACCTTCAAGAATCGAGAAATGAATGTGGAAACGTTTGTATTTGTCTGGCTGCAGATCTCTGGGCCAGAGTAATCGATCTTGGCGGCGATACGCCAACTGAGTTATGAGCACAGCGGCTATTTTTGGAAAGCTTTTAGTCTTCTGGAAAAACACTATTTATTTATTATAGTCGGAAAGCAATTACCTTGAAAAAGTACAAACTCCTTTGGTCTTCTATGGTTTGAGAGTTATTGAGATAAACTAAAACAACAAGGGATTAAATTAGCAGCTTAATTTGATTAATATATCCGATGACTTTCTTAATCGCATTGTTGGAACAGAAATATCCACCTATTAGTAGTATAATAATTAGATATGGAATTTTGAATAGTATAATATGTCGTAAATTTTAAATAAAACTAATTAGACTGTTCCACTTAATAGTTCATTATTAATTGCAATATATTAGGGGATATTAGCAAAATTTACATTTTTTATTTACATTTTGAGATCGGTTATAATATAATACAGTTTAATTTTAATAAATAATAATTAATTAATAAATTTACATACCAAGTTGTAGGCTTTCCTGATTTCTTTAATATATTTAATTTTCCTGCCTTTAATTTACTTCTTAACAAGTTAGTTTTGATCTAAGACGCATGTTACATTTTTATTTACATTTTTATATGTATTATATGTATTTAAACTATTAGAAGTATACTATTTAGATACGGTATTTTGCCTAATATGTAAATAATGCTTATAGAAATATAGTACATTTTAAATCAAAATAATTAAGTCTATCCCACAAAATTGTTCATTCTTCATTGCAATAAATTAAGGGATATGAGTAAAATTAACCTTTTTTATTTATATTTTAAGATCCGTTGTAATATAATACAGTCTGGTTTCAATAATCTTTAAATTTACTTACCAAGTTGTAGGCTTTCCTGAATTCTTTAATTTATTTAATTTTACTGCCTTTAATTTATTTCTTACCAAGTCAGTTCTGATCTATGCCGCATGTTACAGTTTTATTTACATTTTTATTTATTTTATTATCTAAAAGCAGTGCTTTATGGGTCCTTTAGCCCATAAAAGGAGCATTGAATTGCTGAAAAGTTCACTGCTGCCCTGCCGCTTTTTACTATCTTATCTCCCGCTCCCTGCCCCGCCCCACCGCAGCGTCATTATCATCCCATCGACTGGGGGTCCTAGGCAGGCATTCAACTAATCAGCCACAGAGCAAAAATTATTTGCCATTTTTTACGCGCTGCTTCAAACGCGGCAGAAACCGCAGCCACCAACAAACAGCCAACTTACAGCATTTATGCACTCAGCAAAAATATGAGGACTGTGCCTAAAGTTCTTTGGACTTCTGTGGAGATTTCCCCATGGATTCCTGTAGTTTTTTCGAGTGTGGCTCTTGTTGTTTTGGTTATTATTATCCGCCGTTGCTGTTGTTGCTCTGGCATGCCAACAGGCTATCCACCATTAGGCCATAATCATCATCACACACGCCTTGGCCAAGGCCAGAAAGCCAGTAAGCCAGAAAGCGGCTCCTCTCCACTCCTCCGGGGAGTGCCGAATGGCTTTTGTCTATGAAGAGGAGGCTGAGGCTGGGGCTTTTGGCCAAAAGACGTACGGGGATCGGATCGAAGGCAACTATTTTTAAGTATAGGTTTCGGTTTCATTGTTGCATTTCTTTTTGCGTTTATGAAATTAATGAACAGCTCGGCCGGCCGGATCCTCCTTGGCTGCCTCTTCATTCTGGTAAACAGATTGGAGGCCAAAAAGCGTAGGAAAAAATAATACAAGAGGTTGCATAATGGCTTGCCGACTCGGCGCATTTATTGACCCGCATTTTTTCGGCCTCTGCGCATGCGCAATTTGCTCGCCTCTCAAGCCCTCGGGCCCCTCGGGCCCCTCAACTTATTTATACTTTTTTACAATTGAAATGTAAACAACGTCATCCCTCGCGAATTCCATTCCCTCTGCTGCCGGAGATTTCCTCACTCGCATTTGCAAGTGTGAGGTGATCGCAGCTTCCTTTTCTCGCCTTTATTATTTGTTTGCTTTGCAATTATCCCGCCATCAAAGATGAATAAGAAGCACTCTCCACTTATTATTATTATTATTTTAGCTTACACTTTTTTACCGCTTAAGAGATAATTTTTAACGACATATTTGCTCACACTTGGTCTTCATTTTGCCTCTCATTGCAGGTATGTGCGAAATTAAATGTTGAACTATTTTCGGATCCTATGACTCTGGTCCCTGGAGAGTGAGTCACAGAAATGACAGTGCTATTGGTTGGGTTGTGACTAATACATTTTAAGATTATATTCTTATTATTATATTCGTATTCTTCTTCTTTTTGAAAGATATTTTGACACTAAAATGATTCATTATGAAAAGAATTTAAAGCCTATTACTTTTCCTGCAATGAAAAACAAAACCGTTCTTAATGTTCTCAATTTCAGTATTTTATGTCTCAAAAAGATGCTGAGAAAAAAAAATACTGAAATGAAAATAAATAATTCTCATTTTGAGAAAGGTTTTTTGATGAGTAAACTCAATTTAAGAGGGAGTCTTCGACAAAAATCGAAATGTACTTAAATATGATTAATTCTGATAAGAATTTAAAAACTATTACTTCTAAGCTTTCTTAATTTCAGTATTTCCGGTTAGAAAAAGTTGCCAAGCATGAAAATCCTGAAATTAAGATGAATAATTCTTATTTTGAAATCGGTTTCTGGATAATTAGTAAACTCGATTTTAGAAGAGGTCTTCAACAAAAATTAAATATACTTAAATATGAGGTCGGGCACATATGTTGAGCTCAGGAAACACAGACATAGTTTTGAAGTACATCTGCTATTTAAAATGTTAAGTTACGTTATGTGTCTATAAGAATATAAATTCAATTAAGTATTTTTAAACTATTGGACGAGTACTCTACCCAACGTTCCACTCAGGTAACTCAAAGAGACCGATAAAAACTCAAATATATATATAAAAAAAAAGAAAATTGCCACACGACAATTTAATAAATCTTAAAATTAACTTTTCAGAGTACAAAGAGAGCGGAGGGCGCTCAATTTTTATCTCTCTCTTATGTTATCAATATTTCCCCTCAGGTCTCTCCTCTATAAGCTAAAAAAAGAGAGTGATTTCTTCTCGACTTCAAGATGGCAATCGATACGATTTAATATCGATTTCCAGAAAGTTTCTTCTTGGAAAAATGAGATGAAATGATCTAGAAAAATGTTTTTTTTATCTGGGTGTAGATAATATAAAGCCATCAACATAAATAATTACATTATTCAAATTTGGTCGTATTTCTTAGCAATTTCCCATAAAAACGATCTAGCATCGAGAGATCAATATCGTAAGAAATAAATCATTAATAACCGTCAATCGATCATAGTTCGAGTGCCAGTTCCCACCCGCAGATGGCGCCACCGCTACGATTTATGTCCAAGTTGAACTCTTCGACTTTTGTGCGGAAATTTGGCAAATAACCAATATCCCATGGAGGTGGACAGGTAACATAGTGGGGGGAATTTAACGATCATCATCGGATGTGTGTGGTAATTAGCGGGCTCCAGGGGATTCGTGTTCGGCTCAGACCTCACCTAGTAACCTCCGCGGAACAATTAGAATCCGACATCAGAGCTGCCAGCGAGCCAAGTCAGGTCCGTGGTCCGGAGTGGGCTCCCAATTTGGATGCAGTCCAACTGGGTTCCAGTTTCCCATTGGTCTCGCTGCCGTTTCTGCTGTCAAATGCATCGAACGCTACTGGGATTGTGGGCGTGACGACGCGTCGGCCCACACTGACATCCAATTGGAAATATGAAAAAAATTATAATAAAAAGTAAGGAAAAAATAGCTTACAAGAAAATGAAAAGACCTAACCTCAAGCCAATAAGTGGCATTAGCCAAATGTGGTAAAACCGTTTGGCAACTTGTTAATAAGCAATTGCAAGCCAGAAAGAAGGTGCGTTGCAGTCACATAAAGTCGGATTGAAGTTTATACTTAAAGCAGTTGGTTTTATGAAGAACACTTGAAGGTCTAACTTATTTAATTCAAGCTCTTTTATTAACAAATTAAATTAAAAAATGGAGAGTTTTGTATAAAGTACTTTATTACTGATGACAAAAGTCCGAAATTACTGCAAAATAGAGCAAGTTATAAGTTTAGAACAAATTAAATAAAGCCCTCTTTATAACTGATGACATTAAAAGGGAAAGGGATTAAATACTTAATTTCTGATCCTTTTAATGTACAATTTTTGACATTACAGTTTTAAAATATTAAAGCTTTCTTTTTAAAACATGAAATTAAAAACACATATTTGTAGAAACCTTTTTAAACGACAATTTCTTGATATTTCCCATTAAACATAATTACGTTTCACGGTTATACTTAAATCAGTTGATTTTATGAAGAACATTTTAAGGTGTTACTTATTTAAATCAAGCTCTTTTTTTAACAATTGAATTAAAAAAGACAGTTTTGTATTAAATTCTTTATTACTACTTCTTTGTTAATGACAAAAGTTTTGTCCATATTATTTTTAGAGCAAATTATAACTTTAGAACTAAATAAATCCCTCTTTTTAACTGATGAAGGGAAGTTCTGAATTAAATACTTAATTTCTGATCCTATTTTAAATTCAACATTTTAGACATTATAGTTTTAATTTACTTTAAGCTTCCTTCTATTTAAAGCTCTCATTTTAAAGTATGAAATTAAAAACTTCGTTTTGTAGAAACCTTTTTAAATGACAATATCTGAATATTTCCCATTAAACATAATTATGTTTTTCGGTTATCTGCCATCCATTGTTATTTATTACGGCCACTGTAAGTGCTCGTATATCTCAATGTGTGAGATTTTCCATCTTGAGCAGCGAATTTCCCACAATCGGTTTGTTAGGTGTGTTTTGATTTTGATTTTCATTATTTATTTTTTTTGCCATTTGTCTGCGCTTCACTGACCACAAAGAAACCGAACAGCAACTGAAACGGAACCCAACCCAAGACCAAATCCAATCCCAGCAAATCCTAACACAAATCCATAACACCGAGCCCCGGCCATATGCAAATATGTAAATTTTCCCCGATTTGCGGGGCATATGGGGGGCTGAAAAAAGATTAGTGTGACAGCTGAGCGACGATTTGTTGAGAAATTATGGACAGTAGTCGGCCGTCGCAGGCAAATAACAATAAATTCATCTGTGGGCTGTGGGGAAGCAGGAAGCTCTTTTTGGCAGGGGTCCTGCAACGCCCACTCCTGCTACTGCCACGCCCCCGCGGGCTGTAATGATGTGCAAGACTAACTGCATTAGAAAGTCAAAGATTAAGGCCTAATGCATGTGGAAAGCAGCTGGGAGTGGACAAGGGAAACCCCAGGAGACAATCCATCCATGTGTGTGTATATAGGGGCGGAAAATTATGAAAAATGAGGGGATAGACTTCGGAGTATGATAATAGAGCTTTGTGGGGGCTGCTTCTGTAATGGAAATTATTTCAAGACCCGAACTACGCTCTCGCCTTGAGAGAATAATTTTATTTGAGAGTGGGCTTCAATATTTATTTAAATTACATTTAATATAAGGAGAGCAATGTTTATTTGGGAGAGTAATGTAAGCATATACTTATGCTCCTATTATTAAAATTATTTTCAAGATTATTATTAAGTTTAATGGCTTACAGATAAAGACATACATTTTTCTGCACTAAATATTTAAAAGCTTTCCTTTTCAAGCATTTTAAAAATATATATTGAATATATTAAGTGTACTATTTAATTCAATTTAATTGCTTACAGATAAAAACATACATTTTCAGCACTAAATATATAAAAGCTTTCGTTATCATGCATTTTAAAAGTATATATTGAATATATTAAGTGTACTATTTAATTAAATTTAATGGCTTACAGATAAAGACATACATATTCAGAGTAAATATATAAAAGCTTCCCTTTTCAAGCATTTTAAAAGTATATATTGGCTTTAAAGGTACTATTTTTAAATCAATTTAATTGCTTACAGATAAATACACATTTTCCGAGTTAATAAAGCTTCCCTTTTCAAGCATTTTAATAATATATATTGAATATATTAAATGTGTTATTTAAGACACTTAAATAAAGTAGTTATATTTTAATCTGAAGCATCATTAAGTAAGCCCCATCCGAGATCTTTTGACCCACAAAGTTTTATTTCCTTTTATTCCCTTACTTAATTCCCACCATTATTAGATGAACTCTCAGACACAAAAAGAGATAAAAACAAACAAAAAACTGGAAAAACTTTTCCAGTCCAACTGCAACTGATTAGCCCCGGGACTTCGGCTTTAATTTAAAACAACATTTCAATTTCCACCAACACTGACAGCTATCTCAATTGCCTGCCTGCCCCTTCCCGGCCGCGACTCCAGCAGTTGATATGCCATTTAGCTAACAACCGACTGTCAAAATATGCTTATTTATTGTAATAATAATTCATTTGATTAACTTGCAATGAAAAAGCCAAGCGGAGCCCAAAAACAACAAGCTAAACTCCCCATTAGCCTTTCTAAACCGTGGCCAGCCCACATCTCCACTCCCTCCCCCTCCTAATTCCTCCGTCTAAGTCCCCCATTAAAAAAACGCTCACGTTTAAGATGTCCGAAAACAAAAAAGAGAGCGACTTGGCTCAAACACCAAAAGCCGACTACTGTGCGGAAAAGATATGGCCAGGCTTTGATCGCCAAGAGCAGCTTTATTTAATGTTCACAGGGATATGTCGTTATCGTTTAATTTGAACTATTTTCTCACTATAAAAATATGTATTTCTTACCCTTTTATACTTTATAAAACATTAAATAGCACTTCTTATTTTGTATTAATTTTTATTAATATAAAAATCTGAAATATATACAGCCCGACACAGTTTTCAAAGAAAAATCGAAATAAATAATAGACCCAAAAAGGTATAACTATATTATTTATTAAATCATTAATTTAAATATTTAAAAATGTAACTGGTTAGCTTTATATATTAAATATGAGTTAAGAAATTATTTGTACTTTTTTTTATACAATATTAAAGAGGAGTTTTCACTTTTCGATTGCCAAGAGGAGCTTTTTTTAATGTTCACAAGGATATGACATTTGCAACTCGATTGCTAAGTAAATATATATTTATCCTTTAATTTGAACGATATTCTCACTAAAAATTTCTTACATTTTTCGAACATATAATAAATAAAACAACGCTCTTAATTTAATTTAATTTATTAATATTAATATTTTATATGCAGCCGGACATATGTAGTTTTCAAAAAAAAAACCAAATGAACAACAGACTTAAAAAGGTTAAACCATATTATTTATTAAATCATAAATATAAATATCTAATAATGTAATTGGTTAGCTTTATATATTAAGTATGAGTTTATAAATTATTTGAAAAATTTTCCCCTACAATATAAGGAGGATTTTTCACTTGTAGACACATAAATAAAATAAGAGATAGAATGATTTAAGAACCCCCTAGTGCTCGTTTTCAATTTTACCAGAAACCCGAAAATGGCGATGCTACACTCCTCTTTTCGTGATAAAAGAAAAGAAAAAGAAAAACTTTAAAGAAAATGGCCAAGATGGCATTACTGGGAAAAGAGCTGTTGGCCGATGCTGGAAAAGCTCTGCCTCCGCCTGCAGCAGGAAAGGAAAACTCTTTCTGCTGGCTGCGGATTTTGTATTTTATTGAGCCATTATTAAGTTATAAACACGCTGCTATTAATACAAACACAAATAAATATCGAGCGAGTGTGTGGTGTGTGTGTGTGTTGGTTTTGTCTTGGCTCGGACAGCCGGAAAAGTCGGAGAAGCCAAGTGAAAGGTTTTGCCACTGCAAGGACCTGGCCCGTTTGGTTCGTGGAAAATGTGTGATAAATAAATATTGGGCCATGCTTGATATTCTGTTGGCTCAGTTAGTGGGCGCAACACTGGCTCTTGTTTTCGGGCCTTTATTCGCCCGTTCGCTCCGTTTTAATGGCCCATTTCGAATGGAGTTGCCAGCTTTAGTTGTGTCAAGTGGGCGGCCAGCGAGGGGCGTGGCCCAGCTTTTCACAGTTCAATTTGTGAAGCATCATTCCGTCGCTCAGATCTGGGCTTCGATTATACCGTGAGCCCATCAAGCTGAGAAAAAAACAATTAGGCGAAAGGATTTTCGAAAGGGCAGAATCCAAGCAAAGTTTGTCATTTAGTGCACTGAAATATATTAATAAATGCAGGGGAGACTTAAATATTTATTGTTGATTGAATGAATTGATTAACAATAAAGCAGGACATATTTTTCCTATATTTTCATGGTAAAGAATAAACAAGCTTCACCCTTCTAGAAACTTCACAAATGTCGGTGGAGTTATTTCGAAAACAAAATACCCGAAGTAAGTTAAATAAAAATGTTAAAATTCAGCAAACAATAATTACTACATTAATCGGAATAATAACAACATTTTCTTTGCCACTTTCAAGCGTTGCCTTCAACTGTTTACGCCCCGCAATTGATGCGGCAATTTGTTTCCGTTAAATCCTGCAACTAAAATGGCAAACGGAAAATGCCTACGAAAAACCGTTTTATGGCCGTTTTCATTTTCGTGTTAGCCAAACATTACCAAAACACCACAGTCGTC
Source organism: Drosophila pectinifera (assembly GCA_008042775.1). Lineage (NCBI taxonomy): Eukaryota > Metazoa > Arthropoda > Insecta > Diptera > Drosophilidae > Drosophila > Drosophila pectinifera. The sequence continues at coordinate 207,213 of VNKC01003150.1, forward strand.
GTCGCTTTGGAGCCGAAACATTTGGCACACTGAATTTAAGAACCATAATTTGCCGTTAGCCGCAGGATAAACCACGCAAATTTATCATGAGAAAAAGGCACAGCAAAAACAAAAGCGGCAACACATAAAAATGTTGGGAAGTGAAAATGAAAAGCGCGCAAAGTGCTGGGGGGATGTAGATAGTGTGGCCAGTGGTGCTAAGAATTATTATGCAGATAGGGTCACACTAGTGATGCTAAAATTTAAATATAAGCTTGTATGCTATCAAATATATTATATATTATATACACTTATATACTTATACTTAACAGTAGTGTTTGTTTCGTAATTAATACTTTCTTCTTTTTACAATTAATTTATTAATTAATTGTGAACTTATATATGTTTTGTTTTTATATAGGATTGTTTAAGTTAGATTAGGGCTAAATTCAGGCTAGTTTAATGCTAGATTCAGGCTAGATTGAGGCTAAATTCAGGCTAGATTCAGGCTAGATTCAGGCTAGATTCAGGCTAGATTCAGGCTATTTTTAAAGTTAGATTCGGACTATATTAAGGCTGTACGCAAGGCTAAATTAAAGCTAGATTTAGGCTAAATTCAGGCTAGATTGAGGTTAAATTCATGCTAGATTCATGTAAAATTCAGGCTTAGTCATAATTAAGATAAAATTCTTATTGAATTCAGAATAAATTCAAGCTAAGTTCAGACTAAATAAATGCTCAATTCAGACTAAATTTAAAACAAATTCATTCTAAATTTAAGCTAAACTCAGACTAAATTTATGCTAAATTCAGGCTTAATTCAGGCCGAATTCAAGCTGATTACAGGCCAAGTTCGGACAAATTCTCGCTGGCTTTGGCAACACTGATAAAGCGATTCGGAGGGACATTTGTCGGCCGGGCTAGTCTATAAATTACGGCTGCTAGTCAGTTCTCTCTCCCTGGGCTTATAATCAGAATTTGCGCTTTCACACGCCAGAGGGGGTGGGAGATGGGAGAGGGGAGGTGGCGATATTAGGAGGGGGAGTGGGAAGCTTGGAACTGGGAACTGGGAACAGACCGGAGTTCCGCTCGTTATCGCTCTGACACAATCAGCGGGGCCAACTCGGGGCCAATGCCTCTAAAACTAGGCTCAGGCCGCCAGTCTGTGCGAAGTTTTTCGCTTTTTCGGTCTTTTTCCAGACTCTTCTGATAAGCAATCTGCTCTAAATTCTTTTTTCTTGCACTTTGTTGTGCCTTTTTTTTTGTGGCGCTTCCTTTTGTTGAGTTTTTTGTGCTTAAGCAATTTATGGCCGAGGCTTTTTATTAGCTGATGATAAAAGGCTTCTTAAAAGCGAGGGTGGGCTGAAGAGTCCTTGTACGTTGAGGAGGCTATTAGCTGGACTATATAGTAATGACAAAATGGGAATAGTTACGGTTTTAGGACATATTAAGTGGGTTAAATTGGGCTTTTAATTTTAAGCAGTTAACTTAATTTTTCATATTTTCTTAAGAAAATAATCCCTCTGCCTGGATTATGACAGCTATCTTTTTTTAATTTTTTTTTTATATTTCCTTCTATTGGATTTCCCAGTCTGCCTAAATTATTTGTATGACACCAGAGTTCGAATTGGCCTGAAGTTTCACTGTTCCTTCCCCGTGTCTTGTCTTGACCCTAATAGATAAATCACAAACTTTTGAGACAAGTACCGAGAAGAATACTCATTTTATCGATCGGCTCCCCCCTATTTGTCCGTCCAACCCTCGGCAATTGAAAGTTGGGGCCGATTTGGCCCGATCAACCCATTCAATGCTTATCAACTGCCATTTAAACTCGCATTTAGACTCATTGTACAATCTCCGCGCTGTCCTCGGCGGACTTGACTCCTTTTTTATAGTATTTTCCTTTTCCTCCTGCATTTTTTGCTGTGTTCTCCTCGGCCTCAGTTGTGCTGTGTGTGTGCTGTGTGTGTGCTTCCTCTCCGCGGTGTCTTTTTATCGTTGGCGTTCATCTGCCTCATTTATCATCATCGAAAATGTTGAAGCGTGTTGAGTTCGGTTTCGTTTCGAGCTCGATCTTTATTATTTCTCTTTCCTTTTTTTGTGTTTTTGCTTTTGTTTTTGTTTGGACAGGCCAGACTGCGGCTGACCCACATTCCCCACCCCGCGCCGCGCGCGCTGCGACTGGGGACTTCCTTGTGAGCTTTCTGTGCCTCACTTCTCGGCTCCCGAGCTCTCTCGGCACTCGGCTGCTGCTGCTCGGCTGTCGCTTTTCGGTTGATAAATATATGTTACACTTTTTTACTGTTATTGCCGAACCGCATGTGGTTTGGCATTTCTCCCAGCTCAGTTCGGTTTTTCGGTATTTTTATGGTGGCGAGTGCAACTCTTCCTTTCGAAATGCATTCGCCGCTGCCCATTAATCGTTTTGCGTCTTGTTTTCTAATTAAATTGCGGCCACACTAGGCCCACATGTGGGTGTCTTGTCTCTGCTCTTGTCTGGCCCCCGTCCGCCGCTGTCCGGGGTAATTATTCTACAAGCAGAATTATTGAAATGGAACTTTTACTTTAGTTGTTACCAAAAAAGCAAAGAAACAAAAAAACGAGAGAAACGGCCTAAAAGATATCCCGTCGACTTTCGGCCAGACAAAATGTTGGTATGTCCCTGTCTCTGTCGCCGTTAAGTGGGCCAATTAGAGAGAGTGAGAATCACACGAAGCAAAGTTGGTGGGAGTCCAAATTATGTATGGGAAGGGGGGAGTCACGTGTGGGTCTCCTGGGTGGTCGTGGTCGGTTCGGGCCTGTGCTAATGGATTCGATCTTCGCTGAGGGCCAGGCCGCTTGGAATTTTTCTTAAGAAGGTTTTTCAAGTCCTACATTATTATATTTAAGCAATATATAAATATTACTATTAGCCCTTTTTTCCAATCAACCGCGCTTGCCTCCACTTTCCTGATGTTTGCCAAACAATTCTCGGACATGGCCTGATCAGGATTTCCTCCGAGCGACACTTTCCCATGACCAAAGCCATTTGATGGCCTCCTCTCCGCTCAGTGGAAGTCACGCTCGTTTTCCGGCAATGGACCAATAAATGGCAAGCCAAAACAATGAGGGTAACAAAGCGAGGACCCTGGCGGGAGAGTGTAAGCCAAGTCCCTAAAACCATTCCGTCCTATACTGAGCCGAGCATCATTCCATTCCGGAGTCACGACACCCAGGGAGTCAAGGTAATTCCCAGCCAAATTTTTCGCATTACCCGAAAATAGTGTTTTACCTCTTTTCTCGTTTCTCTTCTCGCTTTTCATCTGTCAGTGGTCCGCGTCACGTGTGTGCATATTTATTAGGTCATCTAATTGTGTTTTCCATTTCCACAGCGCTCGGGCAGGCAGCGGATTTTCCCAACGGTTTTCCCACACACACACACATACACCAGTTTTTATTCATTGAGTTTTTCGCCTGGCCATTTTCGAAGCCTGAAAAAATGTGAAATGGAGCGCCGCCGAAGACTGATAGTTGTTTAACGAAGTTATCGAAACGTTGCCGGTTTTAATTAAAATCCCGAACCGGGTAGAGGATTTTTAAATTCTTGGAAAAGTGCACAGGGGGCTGGCTTTATTAAGGAATAGTTAAGGCAGCTTTCATTCTTTATTTATTGCTTCGAAATTCTTAGATGCAAGCTCTTTAAAGTTTGAAATATTTACTTCTTATTTATTGAAATACTATTTACAGATTGCATTCTTAAATATTTCCCCAGACTTTGTCCAATTAATTCACCTTCGATCCGTAACGGTATCGCCTCCGTGTTTTAAATGCAAATTCCCTCGGCTTACAGGTACAAAGAACCACCTGCTTATTCTTGACCTAACTGAAACCCCAATTTGTTAGCTGGAGGTGCGACCACCTACTTAATATTATTGGTAAGACGAGACTTAAGACCCGGCTGCCAGAGTGCTTTCTGGCCAAGAACCCAACTCCGGCCAGATGTTGGCACTTGCCACGCCCCCCATTTCACCATCCCCCTTTTCCGATCCAACAAATAACACGACATGTGATGTACACACCTACAAAAGCGAGAAAGTCTTAAATTACACTCGCACCCACACAGCACTTTCTGTCTCTACCCTCCATCCTGCTCCTTCACTGATTCTGTCTCTCTCTTCTTCTGAGGGTAAGATCTTCTTCGCCTTGATCAATGAGCAAAATTACAGTTATCTCTTTACCCTAGGAATAAAGTTTATAAATATTTTACAAATTATTGAGTGTTTCAAGGAGTTTTAACTAAAGGTTAGTTCTAATAAATTTTATATTGAAGTAGGCTTAAAGTTTATAAATATCTTTAAAATTTGTATGTATTTCTCGGGGTTTTGTCTAAAGATTAGTTCTTATATTGAAGCAATTGGTTAAGTCCTAAGAATATACTTAATATATACATTTTTTATATAAATTTGTTCTTCTAATAGAATATAGTCAGTAATAAGGATTGAAAGTAAATCAATAGTCACAGTGACTATTAAAAATACCCCAAGCTATTTGATATATATATTATAAGTGAATAACTTTTCCTCCTTGTTTTGAAAATATATTATCTTAGCACTTGGTTAGGCTTTTTAATCCTATTTATTAAAGCATCTTAATTAAATATTTGCCATATTACAGGGTAATCGATTCTCTGATCATTTTTCATAATCCCTCTCATTTCGTGCGCGTTGTTGCGTTTTTTCCTTGCGTGCAATCGACGAACACCTCGGGGCAGAAAAGAGCTCCCAAGGAGGGGATGGACGGAGATCGGGGAAGTATCTGTGCAAATTTTGGAACTCGGGGACTCAAATTACAGTTCATTGAGCCATTTGGGCAGCGCAGAACAGAGCGGGGGCAGGGAGTCCCTCCCGACACTTGACGGACTTCCTGACCTCATTTCCTGCAGCTGCAAGGAGAACCTTTTAACCAGCCTGCCCCTTGGCTGCTCTCTTCCTGCACAAGGAAAAATAAGGGTTCTTTAATTAAATATTAAAATATCTTGAAGAATTTTTAAGCAAGTACAATAAAAGTGAACAATATAGTATTTGTATGAGGAGTAGTTGTGATTAAAAGATATAAACAAATGGGAAATAGAATTCCTAAGAGTTTTATATTACGAGAAATTTAAGCAAGTATAATAAAAATGGAAATTATAGTATTTGTATGAGGAGTAGTTGTGATTAAAAGATATAAACAAATGGAAAATAGATTTCCTAAGAGCTTTATATTACGAAAAAAATAAAAATGGAAAATATAGTATTTGTTTGAGGGAAAGTTGTGTTTTAAAAGATATGAACAAATGGGAAATATACTTCCCAAGAGCTTTATATTAAAAGAAAGAGCTGTACATACTTTATTTATGTACCTTATTTTTACATTTGTTGTGTAAAATAATGCAAAGAGTGCAAGTATTATTTCCAGTGCATTTTCCTCTTCCCTTTTCCTTTCGCTCATGATAAATGAAGAGCCTGCTGAGTTTCGTTTTTGGCAAACATTATTATATAGCAGTTACTCATATTCTTGGCCGCTGTTGTTGTGACAGTCAAGTGTCTCGGTCCCCTCGTGCCGTCTCTCTCGCCGGCCGCACTGCCCGTCTCTTTCACATTTTTGGCTCTCGAGTGGAGTGAACATGATGTCCCCGTGATGTTGTCGTTTCTGGGGTCCGTCCTCATCATCCTCGAGTGATTTATGGAGCCCAAGCGTTAAAGTGTTTTATTTTCATCGGGCACTCATTTTTTCCGGCTTTTCCCCTTTGTTCCTTGCCATTTATCTGCCTTCGTTACCTACTTGTCCGCACTTCGTCGAGAACATTTCACTTTTTAACCCGAGAGCTAATTGCGACTGCTGCGCAGGTTGCCGCTGCGTTGTGGCAGGTTGCCGGGGTGCGTTGCCCCATATCATAAATCTTCAAACACTTTCACATCCATTCAGGCTCAGGCTCAGGTCCGCTGTCCCCGTCCCGCTCACTACTTACGCACCCCGCTGCCGTCCCTTTCCCGCGACAAACTCATTAGCAAGTCGCGACGCACTTTAAGTGTTTTTCTTCCTCACTTCCCCTTAAATGGGAAGGAAAATAGGTGCACAGTCACAGGATGCGGCAAGGTCGTGGCTCTGGCCTGCTGTTCATTCATCCCGATATCAGTGGCAATTTGTCACACTCGAGGATTGGGTTTTATGGGTCCACAGCCAGGGTCGTAAATAAACCGTTCCATTTCCACCTGATTTTGGCAGGATTTGTGTGAAATGCTTTTGAAATAAATGCGGATTAACACTATCTAATTGTTACCTAAGTTTGTACCTAATATAATTCTATAGTTCTACTCCCACAACAAGGAAGATTTAATAATAACATAAATGATTTAATAATAAAAATAAATAAATCTTTTCATTTCCAAATGATCCTCGCTTAATGTGAAATGCTTTTGAAATAAATGCGGATTAACACTAGCTGATTGTTACCTAATTTTAAACTATAAATTTGGTGTTTATACCTAATATAATTCAATTCTACTCTCACAACACGAAAGATTTAATAATTACATAAATAATTAAATAATAAAGATAAATGCAACGTTTCCATTTCCACCTGATTTTCGTAAGTTTAGTGTGAAATGCTTATGAACTAAATGCGGATTAACACTAGCTGATAGTTACATAATTCCAAGCTAAAAATCTAGTGTTTGTATCTTATATAATTCAATGATTCTACTCTCCCAACACGAAAGATTTAATACTTTAAATATTTAAATAATAATAAAGTAATTAATTTAATAATAAAGATAAATAAAACGTGTCCATATTCACCTGTTTTTTACCAGGGTTTGTGTGAAATGCTTTTGAAATAAATGCGGATTAACACCAGTTGATAGTTACCTAATTCCAAGCTAAATATCTGGTGAGAGTCTGTACCTAATATATTTCAATGATTCTACTCTCGCAAAACCAAAGATTTAACAATAAGATAAATAATTTAATAATAAAGATAAATAAATCGTTCCACTTCCACCTGATTTTGGCAGGATTTCTGTGAAATGCTTTTGAAATAAATGCGGATTAACACTAGCTGATAGTTACCTAATTCGTAACTAAAAATGTGGTGTTTGTACCTAATATAATTCAATGATTCGATTGCCACAACACGAAAGATTTATTAATAAAGATAAATAATTTAATAACAAAGATAAATAAACACTAAAGATTTATTAATAAGATAAATAATTTAGTACTAAATATAAAAAAAACGTTGAATTTCCACCTGATTTAAGCAGGATTTGTGTGAAATGCTTTTGAGATAAATGCGGATTCTTGTGTTAATCTAATAGTTACCTAATTCCTAACTATAAATCTGTTGTAAGTTTGTTCCTAATAATTCAATGATTCTACTCCCAAAGACATATATTTTCTTTCTATTTCTTGCTTTTTCCACTTAATATATAAAAATGAAAAGAAAACCCTAAGAAAACACTAAGGACTCGATTGCAGACCTAAGTGCTCCATTATATTCCCCTTGCTTGCGATTACTCGGACTCAAGTAACGTAATTCCAGCAATAATTATTGTAATCAAGTGTAATCAAATTAAAGAGCAGCGGAATTTTGGCCAGATAGTGGAAGGGAGTCCCGCGATAGTCTGAAATTTTTGTGCAAAGTACATTTTCAGGTAAACTTGAGCGAGCGTCCCCCCAGTTCCGATTGCCCCCTCGCCGGCAAGCCGTACAATTTATTTGCATTTAACCTGCTTTCACTTGGCCATTGCCGTGTCATGACCAACCCGGCGACTGCTGCCAACTGTTGCACACTCAGCCGGCCTGGCTAACGGACAACGGACAGCGGACAGATGGACACAGCGGACAAGCGGACAGATGCGACGGACAGGCGACCCGGACAGGCGAGAAACACTTCTACTTCGACTGCGGCTTTAGATTCCGTGTGGGTGGGCAGAGCGAATCCATATATGCAAAAGTGTGCACTGAGAAAAAAGGGGATAGAAAGCAAAATGTTTAGTATATATATATAATGAATTTTCCTTGATATTTTTAGCAGGGGAACAAGTTCTGCAGGATTTATGTACGCAAATTTAGTATGATTTAAATCCGACTCAATTGCTTTTTAAGTTTCCATACAAAATGAATAATTAATTAAAGTTGTTGTACATTTGGTAGCATTTTCCCCAAGTGTTTGCGCTTTAATCTCTCAATTCAAATTCCAACTGGCGTGGTCGCTCCTGCGGTTTGGGAAAGGTGGCTTGAAAAGCAGAGAGTGATGTGGGAAACTGGGGAAAAGCGGCGAAATGCAGGGAGCAGGCACGCTTAGCGTTCGCTGGTCTTGGCCAACACTTGATGCCACTTTTATCAGTGGCCTTAACCGCGCTGCTCTGCAGTTTCGGGGGCGGGAAGTGCTAACAAAAGTTTAATTGGTTTTATTCATCACGGGATTGCCACCACAGATTGGGTAATGGATGCTTTGGAAATAAGGTAGCTGGAATACATAAAGAATTATTTAAATTATTTAGTATCTGCAAGTGCACATAAAATATAGAATAATATTGAGCAAAGGTTAATTTAATAGTACAACATCTGTTAGCGAAACAGCTTTGCTTATTTATTCCTTAAAAATTCCCTGGTCTGCTGCCTACGTAGAATTTGCTTTCCAAACCATTGAAGCCATCTCCACTTGTAAGCATTTTCCATTACAACCAACTGTTGCTTTTGCCATTTTTTATTGATGGGATCTAGTTTAATTTCCCGCACGCGTTAAGCCGATTTCCGCCTTAAGTCCCACACACTCGGAATGCCTAAAAAGAAGAAAATATATAAAAAAGTCGCCTCTAACGCGATGTGTGCAGTTCGAGATGCGATTTTAAGATGGGAAAGAGAGGAAGAAAATCGGTTGTGGCATCAATCAGGCTTTGATTTTCACATGTCAAATATCGGCGATGAACATAAATTCAAATCGCAAATGGAAAAGGAAAAAGGCGAAGAAAACCCAGTTGCCAACTTTCTAGCGGCCACATTCTCATTCAAATGATTCCGAGCGTGATTTAGGCGATCCCCATTCGATCGGCCGATCGATCGACGGATCCATCGCGATCTTGTTCTGGTGAGAGTCTACAGTCCAAAGGCCCGCCGATTTTCAGTGAGTTATCGCCGCGATACAATCACTTGTCATAAACATTAATTGAGCGTGAAAATCGCCAGAGAGTGATCATAATAAAGATGGATCGCTTTCAATCGCAATGCGATCGCGCTTCCCCAAAAGAAAGAGTAAGAGTGGGGACTGGGGACTGGGGACTGGGGACTGGGGACTGGGGCAGGAGAGTCGGCCTTTGGCACCCCATTAAAAAAGCGAAATTGGGTCACAGTGCCATGCCGTCTGATCTTTTTCTCCTTTCATCCTGTTGCGGGCTCTTTATGTCTGTGGATCGTGTGTGGATCGCATGTCGCTGCTTTTTACTTTCAATTGTGACCTGCTTTGATCGATCGAGCGATCGATGTCTGCCTTTAGATCATAATCGATGAGGTTGCCAAAAAACGTATTTATATATATATGGGAGTCTGGGAAATGCACTGGAACAATCCCAAGAAGCACTAGGAGCAATTTTGCTTTCATTTATAAATTAAAAGTTCCCTACAAGTAACTTATTATAATATAAAATAATAATAAGAAGCACCAGGAGCAATTTGGAATTCATTTATAATAAAAAAGTTCCATATAAGTAACTTATTATAATATAAAATAAAATATATAATAATATAAAAGATACATTTTAAGTCTATAGACGCCATTCTTAACCTTAAATTAATATGAAATATATAAAAATAAACATTTCAGAGTCTGTAGACTCAATTCTTAACCTTACATTTTATATGAAATATATAAAAAAAATATAAAACAAATATTTTAAAGTCTATAGACGCCATTTTAAAGTCTTTAGACTTAATGCTTAACCTTAAATTTAATATGAAATATATAATAATAATACAAAAAAAAACATTTTAAAGTCTGTAGACTCAATTCTTAACCATAAATTTAATATGAAATATATAATAATATTAAAGAAACATTTTAAAGTCAGTAGATGCAATTCTTAACCTTATATTTTATATGAAATATATAAAAATATATAAAACAAACATTTTAAAGTCTTTAGACTCAATTCTGAACTTTATATTTAATATGAAATATATAATAATATAAAAGAAACATTTTAAAGTCTTTAAACTCAATTCTTAACAATTCAACTCAATTCTTCTTTAAAGCCTGTAGACGCAATCTAAACTCTAAATTTAATATGGAATATATAAAATAAACATTTTAAAGTCTGTAGACGCAATTCTTAACCTTAAATTTAATATGAAATATATAATAATATAAAAGAAACATTTCAAAGTATGTAGACGCAAATCTTAACCATAAATTTAATATTAAATTTAATATTAATATAAAGGAAACATTTTAAAGTCTGTAGACACAATTCTTAACCACAAATTAAACCCCTACCCATGGGTAGAATTTTTCCCTGTGTAAGCATTCAGTTGTTCCTTGAACTGGGTCGAAATTTCTCTGGCTCATGTCTGTTTCCTGCTGCCCACTCGCAGCCACCGCTCCCGCTCCCGCTCCCCACCCTACCTGCGGGGGAACTCCCCTTTCGATATTTTTACTCGGCCCGTGATGTCTATTTTTGAGTATTGCCTTTTGCGGAGATGCTGCGCCCACTCGATGGCCACATGTTGCATATGAAATTTATGCAAATCGGCGGACAGGCGAAGAAGCTGCCAATAAGCCAGGCATAAATTACATTACCAAGATCCTTTCGGCCGCGTATTAGCATATAACCCGAACCGAACCGGGGGTTTTCGATTTGGATCCGCCAGTACCTCCGGCAAATGTCTTCATCGCGATTTCCAAGTCCGCACCTGCTCCCCCCTGCTTTTCTCGATCTGTGGTGTCTGTCATTTTTGCCTGACACAATTACCGCAGCCTCTCCGCATTTTATGAAACAATTCAAAATCTTCTCAGGCTTCTGAAGAGGCCTCTTCCCTGTCGCCCGGAGAATCGCTGCTGCTCTCATTAGCCGGCAGTCGCGAGGCATTATTAAGATGGTTCATATTTTTGCGATTATTAGTTCGCTTCTGAGTGTGGGAAATGCAGCAAGCGGTCGGAAAATGAAGTGTGCAAAAAGCACTGGAAATGCTCGGAATTTCCTTGGCTCTTTCGGGGTCTGTGTCTCTGCCGCCCCACCCGGAAGTTTGTCAGCCGAAGTGCTGGAAATAGGGAAATCATAGCCCTCTAATTTATGATTAGCAGGTATTACTCGAATAACGGGTCTGGCACTTATATATCACAGTTGCCCGGCACTAATTAGCAGTTGCAGCGGCAGAAGGGTTCTTACCAAGCTAAGTAGTGTCTCTGGATTAAGGAGAATTTGCATATGCTCTAGCGGCTTATCTTTATTCTTCTTAATACTATTGCAAAAACAATTAACATATTTTCTAAGGGCCTTGGACTCATTAAATAATTTATTTGTTTGCTTCGAGGAATGAGAATCATTTCCTAGATTTGTGGTTTGTATGCTGCATTTCAATGAAATTAATAATCTTAATAAAAATCAAGTATTTATATATATGTTAGAAATATAATTAGTTTTGTTTACTTAAATAAGTATTCCTTAGGGCATATATATTATAATTAAAGATAATAATAGCCCAGATTTGCGACTTGTACGCTTCATTTCAATGAAATTAATAATCTTAATCAAAATCAAGTATTTATATTTAGTTCTATATGCATTTTAGAAATATAATTAGTTCAGGTTACCTAAATAAATATGTAGGTATTCTTTATTGAATATTTTAAATTTTTTAGATATTTTAGATCTATTATTTCATCAAGTTTTTGGCAATAGAATCTGAATTTATTTCTTAATTTATATATTGGCCTATTACTTTATCAAATAATAATAAATAAATAAGTATATAATAAATATAAATGATAAATATCATGTCTCCGGTTTGCCACTTCAGTTATTAACTGATAATTAACAAATTTAATATATTTTTATATGTTGGCTTGCAAAGGTAATTTCTCTCAGTGCTTTGGCAACCCACTCCAGCTGGCAACATGTTGCTAGGCTCAACCTGTTCTCAACATGATCGTGCTTGACTCTCTCTCCTGCTCTCTCTCTGCCTCTCTCTCAGCTAAGCCGGCTAACCGGCTTTTCTCGCTCTCTCCGGCGCTCTCTCTGCCTACCTGTGTGTTTACCTGCAGCTTGCAGATCTCGACGCGATCTTCGCGGCTTCGTTGCTCGGAAAATGCGCGCTGGCGATTATTCCGTCACTGCAGCTCCGCGTTAACAGACGTCGACTGCGCTGCCTCTGCCGCCGCTCTGCTCGCGTGTGTTTTCCGATTTTCCGCAGCGAGAATTTTCAATTTAGCCGCAAGTATTTATGGAATTTGCCAGTGAACAATAAGCGGGAACGCGCCTCGAAAAGAGGAATTTATGAACTCGTTTGTGATCCACAAGAAATAGTGTTTTGGGAACATTTAAACATACACGCGAAGCTATTAGTTATTGTTCTTAATTTTAGACAAAAAATATAATACCACAAATAAAATGAATATTAATTAAACAATAAACGAAAGTAAAGCTACGTATTTGAAATAAATTATAAAAACTGCATCTTCGCTTATTAGAACTAAGGAAAAATACATGCGAATAATTGTTATTCGTTTTTATTTTTATTTAAAATATACGTGACACTTGTAAAGAGTGGGTGCTCCAATTAAACAATAAAACAATCCGCGTAAGTCTAATTAAATGTATTTATATGTTTTATTTTCATTAAGTATCAGTATCACCCTTGTAAAAACAGTTAAATGAAATTTAATAAGCAATATGAATATTTAATTTAAATATAATATATATATTATATTATTTTAAATTATTATATTTAATTGAATACACCACTCCAGTTTTAAATATTTATATAGCACTTAATATTAATTTCTTAAACTCATAGCTAGGCATATATCTTAGTTCATGAAACCTACTCCTATTTAGTATCTCCAAATCTAACCGATCAAGTCACGGATTTAATATAAATTTAAATAAAACTAACAACCAGCAGCTTGACCCGAGTTGATAAATATTTTGGCTACACTTTTGTAATCAATTAGGGGTTATCCCATCTATAATCTACTGATCGATAAGATAGCAGCCCCAAATCAGGCATTTATAAATTTGCTCCACAAGAGAAATTTACATAAAACCACACAGACTTTTGGCATGTGAATTTATTAATAATTTGGCCGTTGTGTTTTTGTCTCCGCCACTAAATGTTGTTCCGCCATTTACAACGTTAAACTTTTGGCGTGGGCGTTGGTGTTTTGAGGTTTTATCTGATTTATGTGTGACAGACGGCCGACAAAAGTTGACCGATAATTTGAAGTTAACAACGGCTCTGGAAAAATTCCCAAAAAATACATAAAAAAGAGGTCCAAAACAATGTTGACCTCGTTTTAAAAGGAAAGACACCACAAGAAATAACTGCAATTACGCAAGTGACGTAACGCGGCGGACATAAGTGTAAGTGTGCGGCAATGGCACACGACACACACCACACACTACACACCAAAGAAGAAATAAGAAAAAGAAAAGAGAAAGAGACGCGGCGGCAATAAAGCAATTAAAATGTCATTGAAGTGGCCGGGAGAGGGAAATGGGTTATAAAAACGGATATGGAGGCATAGATACGGATACAGATACAGATTCGGCATAAAGATATGGAACGAAAACCTTTAAATCATAAAACCTCTTTCTTTCGTCAGTGGGTGCAATTGCCGAGAAATTAGAGCGGGGGCACCAAATACCTAATATCTAAAGGAAAACCAGCGACGGTGTCGGCGTCGTTTGAACGGTCAAAGGTACTAAGTAAACTGTGGAAAATATACATAAAAAAGTCCGGGACGTCGCTAGTTGATCAAATTTTCCACTGACAATTTTCCCTCAGCATTTTCCCCCTGAGTTTGGCTTTGGTCAAACTGTGCAAGTAAATATTTGCATAAAGTTGAGTTTGAGCGCTCACTCGCTCGCACTTGGTTTTGATGCCATAGATTGCATTTACCAATTGCTGATTCAGTCTTCCCAACCCCCAACCCCTCGGTTTTCCCAATTTCCCAAACAAACCCCTTCCCCACTCGACATAGCACCATTCTTCTGCTGTTTGCTGTGATTTGAGAAATGTTGTGAGAAGTACAAACAGCGCTGGATGGATAAATAGATGGCCAGATGGGTGTTTGGAGTGTGTGTGTCCTGGGTGTGTGTGTGCGGACAATTGTTGTGCGTCCGTGTGCCTGTTCAAATCGAGATTGTGCGGAAGATTGTGTCAAGGGATGATTGGATGATTGAATGCAGCTTGGCATCGGATCAAAGCAGTTATATTGAGTGAATAAATTTGAATTTATTTGTGGACTTACTCTGTTATCTTCGATAGATTCAATATTCCAATTGAAGGCTTCTAATAGCTTTGAATTTATTTTAGGCACTCTATTCTTCTTGTTCTGAGTAACTAAATAAATTAGGCATTAAATAGGTTATACCAGGGAAATATATAACAATTAATTCCCCTTTATATTTATAATATATATCATTTATCAACAAATTACCATATTTAAGGCACTCTATTCTTCCTCTTCTGAGTAACTAAATAAATTAGGCATTAAATATATATTTTATATTTTATTCCTTTAACCTCCCTTTAATACAAAGTACCTAAAAGATTGAACAAATATTTTTTTAATAATCTATGCTGCCAATTTTTAACTCATATATATATTATTTATTAACAAACTACCTTACAGACTTAATATATATTTTTATTAATTATCCATACTTCCAATTAACAACCTAATTCACTTGCAATTTATTCCCATACATTATGGCCATAAGAAACCCCTATCAATTACTGTCTTACCCCGATTTTCGCCACTTGGAAACTGTTCCCACTTCCCGCGTCAGTGCGCAGTGTGCATTTTTCAATTTCAAAGAAATATCCTGTCTACACTATAAAACACTTCCAAAGCAGAAAACAAGCGCATAAAATAAATACTGACCGCAGTAATTCTATAGAAATGTACCACCAAAAACCAGAGACAGCTCAATATTTTGACAGCTCCAGCGGAACAACCCGGACTGGGACCCGCAAAAAATGTGCCAAGAAAACTGCATGCCAAACAATGGCAAACAATTTTTATGCATTTATGCAAAAGCAAACAGTGCACCCTTCGCACTCCCCCTCCGCGCCATGCCCACTTGTGGGGCAGCTGTCAGAAAAGTCGCACCAGAATTCTCTGTTTCTCTGCATCTCTCTCGCCATGTGCTGCTGTCAGAGAAGTGACGTATGGAATTATTTATGTGCGGCAGCAAACCCAGGAGAAGTATTCAAAAAACAAAAGTAAATAATGAAATAACAAGTTAAAAACACAGTAAAACCCACACAGGAAAATATCAATCAGAAGGCGGTACATATTTCATTAAAGTAATTGCTATAGTTTCAGGGAGAGTAAGGTATCAGTAATTAATATTTATAACTAATACTTTGCCTAGAATTAGAAAAGATTTCTCTGAGTGTGGGTTCAAGTCCTGGCCAAGACTTAAAACCTACTCTCTTCAGCCGAGCCTCGAACCGCAGCTAATTCAAACTTCGAAGGCCAGTGATTAGTCCACGCTCTTTCCGCTCCCTTCACCGATCGCTGCTCGGCTCGGTCGCAAAGGTGTAAGTTTACTTTTCATAATTACCGCACATTAAAGCCGAAGTGTGTGGCTAAATATAAAAAAAGAAGAAGACGGGGCTCTTTGCTACGGCTACTGTATCTGGCGGATTAAACTACGCCTGGATTCGTCACGGTGACGCCTCGATTCCCTTTTTGGTCTGGCGCTTCTCCAGCTGCTGGTCATTCACATTAACTTGGAGTGGGGAAAAATGGGAAAATTAATACGCAGACCGGGTGGGGGCATAATAAGCGCTGGGCACAGGGCCTCCGTCTCTGCCTGCTTAGAATTTTTAATTGCAACAGCCGGCTTCGGCGGCAGACAGAGTTGCACTTTGCACAATTGACTCACTGACTGACATAATAGAAATGTCAAACGAGGCGCGCCGCTGATTTGACAGCGAAAGAGAAGGGGCTACTGGAGGGAGAGCGAGACAGCGCGACTGTCAGCTTGCTTGTTTGTTTGCATTCGTTTTAATTGATTTTAATTGTGGTTGATTAGAGTCGGAGTCGCAAGTCGGAGTCTGGGATTTATTCCGCTTGGGATCAGCGGGAATCAGGAGGAAACAAGGGAACCGGAAGTGGAAGTTATAAGACCCAATATTACACAATTTTTTTAAGGGAACAAGTTTAATACAATTATTTTAAAAGCAAGGCTAACTTTTATAATCAAAATACAAATTGATGAGGAATAAAAAGTGAGGTAAATGTTGATTTTTAAAAAGAAACATGCAACAAAGTCTTATAGAAACGTAAAAGTATAACAAAAGAAGGATATGTACATTGTCCCTGGAAGATAGCACTTAAAAATAGAGAAGACCCCGGTTAAAAAAATAATTCCCCCCACTGGTCACCAATTTTCCCAATCAATTTGTTGACATTTTCACTTCAAGCTCCTCTTATCGAGTCAATGACCACAACGACATTGGCCCAGGGAAAGAAAACATCTTCGAAATTGTTTCCAATACTTCAAGTGCAGGGGATGCGAGTTCTTCGATACCTCGATTTCTGTATTTTGTAACTCTTTTCTAGGAGAGTTAGAGAACACCGTGCCCCGACCCATGTCCGTGGTCAGTTCGGTGTGTGTTATCCATCATTAGACTCAATTTGTTAGCCGGACTACGCCTTAAACATGACCCAGCAAATAATTCAATAATTCCGAACCCAACTCTATTGGGTTCTAACAGCATGACAAACAAAAGCAGCGGGAGAAATGGTAGAGAAAAAATAATGCATTATGCATTCATTATGGAAAATTACAAAAAACAAGAAAAATCTGTCAACACTCCAAAGGGGAGCGGTGGAAATCGATGAAACCTTGGAACCAGTAGCTGGGAAAACAAACATCGAGAAGCACACACACTCGATAGTCAGATCTCCAAGCAGTTACCCCCTAAAAGGAACCCAAACTATATCTAGACTTTATTCAATTCCCAATTTCCACCCAGTTACGAGGCCCGTTCAGCGCCAACTGTCAAAGCGAAATGTCAAAATGTTGGCTTTGTAATTAGCTCGATAGGAACAGTTGACAATTTGCAACTGTCAGGGTGACATTTGGGCAGCCGGCGCCGGCTGCCGGCAGTCGGCAGTCGGGGGTTAATGACACCCCGCAGCCACGCATGACAGCTCCAAAGTTTAAGTTAATTTTTCTTATTGATAAATACTTTTATGAATTTACTTGACTGCGAATCTCTTGACTCGCGTCGCTGGCTCAGCCTTGAAGTTATCCAAAATGTTGTTATTCAAACTGTTGTCTCGCATTTCTGGTGTCCAAAATGTCAAAACTATTTATAGTTGTATTTCGAGGGCTGTGATATTGACTCGGATTGTGCTACTTGAAATATAAATCAAATTTAAATTGGCAGCTAAAAATGGCTGGAATGCTGCTTCCTTAACAGCAAAGTCGGTCAGAAAAATGAATAAAAAGTTCAGTCAACTGTAGAGTAAATTTTAGATAAACAAAATAACCAAAGACAGCTAATTTATATTTCAATCTGTATAGAAAACTGAGTAGTTTAGCTTCATACAAAATAAATGAGTTCCTCAACTATAGTGGTTAATAACAAATGCCACTTAACTTTAAGTGTGTAACAAAAGATAATACATTATTCGTTTGAATTCCCTCCCACGAATCCTAATCGAATCGAGTCTCGATTTATATTGACACGCCTTACAATAGGACTTAACACCCAATAATATATAGCTTCAATTCAAAAGTTCATTGCAATCAAAAGTGCAGTCTAATCAAGTACAACACCCTGCCACGAAATATCGCTTACCCGAAAAAGTGAAAGTTTCCCCCAAAGAATCTCCCGAGAGCTGTCTTTGGGGCATCTTTAACACCTCCGGAATGGACATCATTTGGAAATGATAGATCATTAAAATGAGCTTTTCCCTGTTTTCCGCTGTTTATTTTTGTGGGAGTCAGTCACGACCTTCGCTCGTTGGACTGGCCGCCGCAGCTGCCAACTGGGAAAGTCATAAGTTGAAAGGTCGTGTGAATGCCGGGAAAAGTGTTTAACCAAAAAGGTTTAACAAAAAGGGAAAATAAACTGCACCAAGCTCGGTTTAAAGTTCCCAAAAACCAGAAAATGTTCATTACCCCAACTATTAGAATTGTAAGCAGGAAATGATTTATGTTTTCTTTGTGATGTGACAAAGTTGGATAGGAATCTTGCTTATTCGGGTAGATCATTTAGAATATTTTCCTGTCAGCTGAGCCGGATGGAAATGATAAGGCTAAATTAAGTGATTGGGAAAAAGAGTTGGGAAATCAGTTGTCTAATAACTGGGAACTATTAATTCAGATGGTTTTTTCTTTTATTGATAAATATTGCTAAATTTCTTATTTATAGGAATTAGTTTACGAGCACTTAGCTTAAAAAGTTATAACTATGTCAAAGACCTACAGAGTTCTTAGAAGAGTTCTTCAAAGAACCTTTGAAATGAATTGAATTTTATTCATAATTCCCTACTCAAATGTCATAACGGTTCTCAATTTTCCAGCGCTCCTTACACTCCATTCCATTCCCTCTGAGAGATCGACTCTTCCATCAAATATTTGACATGAACTGACGAAAAGCATTTCCAAGATTGACTTCCAACTCCCTCGAACAATCACTTAACGGTACTTGTGGGGGGAGAGAGGCAGGCAGCAGAGAAGAAGAGAAGAATTCTCTATGCAAACTAAGTGCCGCCCCTTTAACCCGCCGCCACCTTCCACCACGTTAACCCTACAAAGGCGGCAACGCCAGAAAACGCACCCATCAAAAGGCGTTACAAATTTTGATTTCTTTTGAAAACCAGCGACGCCTTTGCCACAAAGAAAGCTAGGAGGAGCTGGCTTTGGGCCAGGAGGGAGGGGTGGAAGGTGCTGAGCTAAAGGAAAAATATCAATTACAGCATAATTATGTGTGACG
Source organism: Drosophila pectinifera (assembly GCA_008042775.1). Taxonomy (NCBI): domain Eukaryota; kingdom Metazoa; phylum Arthropoda; class Insecta; order Diptera; family Drosophilidae; genus Drosophila; species Drosophila pectinifera. The sequence continues at coordinate 226,392 of VNKC01003150.1, forward strand.
CAAAGGAGAAGACGAAGAATTCTGACAGAAAATGATTGATTTGTGAGGTTAGGAACGAAAAGAAAAGCTTCTCTTCTGGCATTTCTCATCCTGCCGTTCTGCTGAACTTTTGACACATCGATGTAAGATTCTTTTCGTTTGTCATCGTATAATTTAAATTTAAACGTTACGTCGCCTCCCTCTGCTTCCTTCACAACGGTAAATGATAGTTCTAAAGGAGAAAGCTAAGAATTGGGGGAGGGGATAACGATTGTCAAACATGAGAAGATCTTTTGCCTGTAATTGCATATTAAACAACATTTAACCAAGAGTTAACTGGTAAAAGGCATAGCTGCCCGCCCCTTCCCAAGTCCTCTCCTATTCAAGTCCCGTCTTTCCACGATTCTCCACACACTCTCCCCCTTCCCCACTCCCTTCTCCACTCTCCTCTCCCCTTTTCCATATTTCCTGTTCAATGTCAATGTTGTGACCTTTGTTAAGCATTTTGTTTGCTCTTGCTTGAGGAATCTTTTTCTCTCTTTATTTCTGATTCTTCAAGTACCGTTGTAATTGTTTGCCGAGGCTTCTCTTTTTAAAGAGAAAATCAATTGCATTGTTGCTGTTAAGTAATATTGCGCAATTTTTATTCAAACAGCCGAAAGAGCAGAGGATGGGCTGAAGAAAGAAAAGATTTATAGAAAGTTGCCAAAGCAGAGAAGACATAATAAGAGGTGGTGCAAGGTGAGGTGGAAATCTTCCAATGATGTACGTTTTTCGTTTGTTTGCTGGCTGCTCAGGCCGAGTCTTTTTTGTTGGGTTCATTTTTTGTGGGATGTTGATGTAAAAAGAGTTGTAATGCTTGGACGGAGAGCCAATGCGGTAAGGTTCGACACGGTTGTTGGGTGAAGTTCACGGACAGATACGGCCTTTAAAGCAACTTCCTTGTTATCGAAGTCAATATGCGAAATAAAATATAGTTTAAATACTTTGAAATAGCAAAATCTCCCCTTTATTTAATCCTTATAAAAACCACTCTTTGTTTTGATTAGAAATATTTTTAAAAGTACATAAAATATTAATGAAATATTTCAGTGATAACCTGAACTTCAACTAAACTTTCAACTCGGATATTTCCAGTTCACTTAAACCATTTTCAATTACCTAAAAAAGCATAGTATCGAGATCTCTAATAAAATCTTGAAAATCTTGAAAAATTCCTCAAGTGCCAAGTCAAATACTCGATGAATAATGAAAATATTGAGACGGATGAAAGGCAGCGAAATAAAAATAAATAAAACGGAAGTCCAATAAAAGTCAATAGAGTAGCAACAAATTTGAATATTTGGGTAAAAGTGCGGCAAAGTTTAACAAACTTTCCCAGTTGCCTCGCCAAGACGAGAGAAGGTATTTTTGTATTTATTTATTTACTAGAGTTGTGGGTGAGCGAGCCCGATGCATATTTTATTAGCTGTAAATTTTGTTAATGTGGCCATAAATTCAGGAGAGCCAAGTCGAAACAAGATGCAAACAGACCCGAGGGGGAGTTGCAGATGCAGTTGCATCCACATCAATATGGCCGCAATGTGTGGCAACGGAGGACACTTGGATTTGGGCAGTGTGTCGCCGCCGAAATGATTGGGGGTTAAGAGGGGGTTAAAGGGGGCTTGAGGGGGCTTAGATGAGGTTCCGTGGGTACCAGGAGGGGGTGGCATTGCATGGCCGAAGCGTTGAAAGAAAAAACACGAGCGTTAAATTTATTTAAGCCAAAGATAAGGCACGCTAAGCCATGGCCAAAAGGAGTAGAGGCAAATCCCAGTGCACCGGGGAAAATAATTGGGTTTTTAATAATATAGAATATATAAACTAAGTGCTGGGCAATTTTAGCCTTTAAGAAAATATTAACCCAAGAAAGGGGAGCTACCTTTGAGTGGAAACAACCAAAGCAAATTTTGTATTCATTAATTTATAAATTATATAGATTACCTTTTGGCTATAAAAAATATATCAAATTGTTTTAGAGCTTTATTTAGTTTAAATATTTTCCAAAATTCTTGAAATTAAACACACTTCCTATTTATTTATTTAATTTATCATAAACAACATAAGATTCTCTCAGTTCTGCTATGGCCACGACCGAACCGAGCCTATTGCATATATGCATAAAACGCAATCCAGTATAGCTTTGGTTAGATCAGAAACAGGGGCTTGTGGATCCCGGAGACTTACTCCTGCTGTGTGTGTTTCCACAGTTTAATACCTGGTGCTTGTAGCTTAATAGGAGTGTGTTATATTTAGGAAAAGATATCAATTTTTAATGCTGAAAGGCATATATCTTCTAGGGAGCGAGGTCACTATAAAAGCAAGGCCCACGTATCCCAAACTTAACTTAACATAACTCAATATTTTAACATAACTTAATATTATTTAATTGTTTTTAATTCTTTTCCACCATTTACCAAAAATTATGACAATTTCTGTAACAGTAGGCTTATTTTTCATAGTCGGGGCTTTCGAATATAGTTTTTCTCTCTAGTAGCGAGGTATTTCATAGTCGGGGCTTTTGAATATAGTTTCTATTTCATAGTCGGGGCCTTTGAATATTGTTTTTCTCTCCAGAAGCAGGGGTATTTCATAGTCGGAGCTATTGAATATAGTTTTTCACTCTAGGAGAAGGGGTATTTCATAGTCGGGACTTTTGAATATAGTTTCTATTTCATAGTCGGGGCTTTTGAATATAGTTTTTCTCTCTAGTAGCAGGGGTATTTCATAGTCGGGGCTGTTGAATATAGCTTTTCTCCCTAGTAGAGGGGTATTTCATAGTCGGGGCTATAGTTTTTCTCTCTAGTTTTTCTGTCTGTGTGTGTGTGCTGGTGGGGACAACAAGTTTGCCGCAGCAGCGACAGGAACTAAATCACGTGTTTGTTGCCGCGTTTTTTGCTGGCGTTGTTTTTGTTGTGTCTTCTAACTTGACTTTGGCCAAGTCATGACGACAGGTTCAAAATCTTGCTGGGCAACTTTAAAGGAGATCGCTGGGCGGGGCGGGGAGTCCGGGATAAAAAAGTCGCGAGTCGCGAGTCGGGAGTCGGGACTAGGGAGCTGGAGCTGGAGCTGGGAGCTGGGAGCTGGGACTCGGGACTCGGGAGGCTTCGAACAGATCGAAGCAGGCTGCTTAGCAGCGGCTTACACATGTTTGTTTTGTCTTCCTCTGTCTTTTGTTGCAACTTGCAACTTACCGTTAGCTGGCCGCATGCATGTATGTGTGTGTGTGTGTGTGAGGACGGCAGAAGAGGTCTTGTTGCACGTTGCATGTGGCAAGTTTTTCTCTCTCTCGGCCGCTGAAATAATATCTAATAATGCATATAATTTTCACATGCACAGCAAATCGCGCAGAAAGACCGGGAAGGAAGGGAGGAGGGATCTGTGGCAGGAGCTGGGTCTGGGGCAGCCCGGGGAAGTGCCGCTCTCGTAACCCGGCAGGGGCTCAATATCATTAAATATTATGATCAAATATTGCTGAGCGGCGTTTTGAACTAAATTAGCCACGACCATAGGAGATCAGCAGTGTGTGCCGGCATCAAACACGAGGGGGAAAGTCGTGAAGAGCATCTAATAAATAGCGATAACATTCAGCTTTAATGCCCGGGATATCGGGAATGGCGGCGATCTGAGGCGATGATGGGAAGCTCTCAGGGACCCGCTCTTATTTTAATTATCTTAACTTAAGGCCTAATCTCGGGGATGAAAATAAACTTGTTGATCTGGGTAATTGATCATGGGAGATTGGAAACTCTAAAGTAAACCCAGAAGAAGTGTCTTTAATATTATTAATATATATTGTAATATATAATATATTATAATATTATTTAGTGTTAATCAAGTTTTGAAAGGAATTGCTCTAAGGAAATACTTTTAATAAATATCTTTTAAGTTCATGAGTTATTAATTACAAGGCAGTTGGGTTCAAAGCACCTTTACAGGGAGGCGATGATGGGAAGCTCTCAGGGACTCGCTCTTATTTTAATTATCTTAACTTAAGGCCTAATCTTGGGGATGAAAATAAACTTGTTGATCTCGGTAATTGATCATGGGAGATTGGAAACTCTAAAGTAAACCCAGAAGAAGTGTCTTAAATAATAATATATATTGTAATATATAATATAATATGATATTATTTAGTGTTAATTAAATTTTGAAACGAATTGCTATCAAGAAATACCTTTAATAAATACCCTTTAAATCCCAGAGTTATTAATTACAAGGGAAGTTGGGTTCAAAGCACCTTTCCAGGGAGTTTCCCCAGAAAACTCACTCACCTCACCTGTTCTACTTCAATTATGACATTATGGCATGACAACTCCAAATAAAAAGCCTAATTTTACTTCTCTTCTGCGAATCTAACACTTATTTTCTCATTTTCTGCCTAATTTCCACACCACAGAAGGGTTCATCGTTAGATTAAAAATGAAATTTCGCACATGCAAACTCACAAATCTTTTTGCAGCATCCGCCACAATAAATAACGAAGAAAAAGCGAAAAATTTACGAATAAAAGCGAATCGAGTAAAAATTGCCACCAATCTCGTTCGGCGCCGTTGCTAATGCTAAGTAATTAATTAAAAACAAACGTTCAGAGAAATGTCGAATAAATTTTCACCGCTGCCGACTGACCGCGACCCGCATTATTTATTTATTTAAAAAATATTAAAACAAATTGCACTCAATTCACGGAAACAAAGCAGACAAAAAATTTTGGCAATCGAAGAGGCCGAAAGAGAGGAGGGAAAAAAGAAAGTGACTGAAGGGTTTTCAATTGTATAACACCGGCCGTTAGATTGATAAATTGTCAATAATTAAAGCGGTGATCAAATTGATGAGCTGATCCGAAGACGCGTCTCGAGGCGAGTCTCTGTTTTGAGGTACAGCTCTTCATTTTGATTGATTTCAATGGGGTTCCATGGCTGCGAGTTATGCAACGTGTGGGCCCAGAAATACTTAAAAGATAAGTACAAGCAGGGAAATTAAAAATAAATTTATTGGAATTTTTGCAATAGCAATCGTTGCCGCGCCGCGCCCATTGAAATTCAACTCCAACTGGAGCCCAATCTCCTGGGTAATCAGCAAATAAACACAAAGGAAAAGAGCCGTGGAAAAGGGAAACCAATAAAAGGAATTTCCTCTTATCGCCACAAAGGCCCTCTTTCCGATCTCGAGCGCTCCTCCTCTCCTGCTCTCCTCCAGATTCCTTATTCTGGGTCCAAGTGGGCGCCCGCAGATCCTACGATCTAGACATTTAAAAGTAAAAAAGCCAACGCGGATCCACTCAGGACAAGTGACGCTTTCCGATAGATTCTGTCTGCGAGTGGGAACACTTCGATAGCCAGGAGAATATCGATTGGGTGGCAAAGTGGGAAAATGATTTTTATAATTAATATTTCTATATTATTTATTATATATTACTATTAATTTATTTGAGTCTATAAATGAAGATCCATTTTTGATCAAATCTAAGCATTATACAAAAGGGGGAAAATAACTATTATGTTTCTGAAAATGTTCATTTATATTTTTATGTTTATTTATTGGAGTTTATAAATGAAGATCCTTTTTTTGACCACATCTGAGTATAATACAATACAATCTGTCTTAAAGACTAATTAAAAATGTATATTTACATACATATAAAATTAATTATACTCATATATTATATTCATAATCTTGACATTTAAAAGTAAAATATCCAACGCGGATCCACTCAGGACAAGTGACGCTTTTCGATAGATTTTGGCTGCGAGTGGGAACATTCCGATAGTCAGGAGAATATCGATTGGGTGTCAAAGTGTGAAAATAATTGTATTGATTCTGAAACATTTTCATATATGATATATATTAATATTTATTTATTGGAGTTCTTAAATGAAGTTCCTTTTTTGACCAAATAATACATAAACAATACAATAAATAATACAATACATTTTGTCTTAAAGAATTCTTTAAAATTGTATATTTTATAATAGATTATATTCATAATAATACTAATTTATAATTTCTCCTTTTCTCTTTCCAGGTAATTAAAAGAAATATATCAAAATGCTTCGAATTAACCGTTATAGGGGTGAGTTTACCGGATAGTTTAAAATGCAGAATAATACAAAACATTTCTGCATTCTTATAGGTTACGAATTCTTTTCCTTACTCTTTGTAGAAAGCCACACCTTAAAGTTTTTCTCTTTATTTTATTGCAACACAAAAAATCCCAAGACATGCAACAAACAAAAAAATATAAAAAGGAGATGGAGGAGATCACGCTATCAATTTAACAGCATCTGTCTATGATGCATGGGATCGAACTCCCCCCCGCTCGGTCCGATCCTCTCGCTGTTCTCGAGCTCCTTTCCTCTCCCTCACACCCACACAGTATCAAGTATTGAGTATCGAGTGATTCTTTTTTTTTTTGCAACTTGTCCTGGCAGCATTTTTCCAAGGAACCTGCAAGCACTCACACACGAACATACATAAATAGCAATCGCAGTCTATTTATAGACTCCTCATATCCTCTAGCCCGCGATCTCCTGAGCTCTCACTCTCTCTGGAACTTAAGATACACGGAGAAAAGAATTTGTACATAGTAATGCTTGAGCTGAATTAAAAGATATTTTCATTTATATGTTTAGAAATTCCTTCTTGATATCTTCCTAATTGGAAAATAATTCACTTTAATTTATACAGTAAGATGTTTCCTATTTATTCAAAATATAAACAAGTATTTCTAATGCCAAGCTTAATTTTGATTTGCTTAATTGTAAATAAAACCTAAACTTTTAAAGGTATATTGCCTTATTAGAGTTATTTTCTTCTATCAATTAAATGTTTAACTTGATCATTTATAAATATATTAAAAGATATTTCCATTTATAGATTTAGAAATTGGTTCTGTTAGATGTTGATATTAAAGAATAAATTTTTCGTAATAATTAGCCTTAATTTATATCTATATATAATGCCAAGCTTAGTTTTGATTTGCTTAAATGCAAATACCACCTTAACTTTTAAAGGAATATTACCTATATTTGAGTCCTTTTCTTCTATCAATTAAATATTTAACTTAATACCAGTGACGCAAAAAATAGTATACAATAAAGAATTGAATAAATCCACAAGTTATGCTCAGCATATAAAGCTTTTTTTTTTTTTATATTTAAATACCACCTAAACTTTTAAAGGAATATTACCTAGTCCCCTTGAGTCCCCTTCTTCAACCAATTCAATGTTTAACTTAATTAATCAGGGACCCAAAAAATAGTATACAAGATTCATTCATTCAGTTATTCCCAGCAAATGAAGCTTAAAGTCTCCCATTTGATATTTAAGCTGTCAATTTAATTGCATATTCCTTACGGATTAATTTCTACGCTGCTCTTAGCCTTGGAGGCAAATTCCCGGATAAAAATGCAACGCTGTCAACAGCTAAGGCAACAAACAAAAGGCAGCAAATTTATAAAGTTTTCCCCCCTCCGTGCCTTTTAATTTCAGCTTGTAAAATAATTAAGCTGAAAATAATGAAACTTAATCCCAGCCACAGGCGGCGAAAAAATGAGAGTGGGGAGAGCTTTAACTGGGTTGCCTCAATAACCGTTGGGCGGGATTAACACGCTTCTTTTTCGCTATTTTTCTGCTCTCGCCGTGTCCCGCGGCATTTTAAACAGTAGCCGAAAAAAGGTAAGCGCCATAAAAAATATATAAACACAATTGCCGTGGCAAATTTCCCTTCACAACTGCGAAACCGCTCCCACACGGCAAAAAATAATTACCTTGGCATCAAGCAGGACAAATTAATGTGCAACTGTTTAAGCTGCGCTTTAAGCCGCTCTCCGCGGTTGCGTTCCCTCTTTGGGCCTGGCCTGGAGCACAGAGCAATTCGTAGGGCCAAGTCAGAGTCATAAAAAAGGGATATAACCTACAAATGGCTGGCAAATCGAAGCTCAGATACATTTGTATCTGTGAGCTTCATGGAGAGGCTGTTGGGGTTTAAATATGAAATAAGTTGTACAAAATATATCTTATATATATATAAAATATATATTATCAAATAATATCTCCGCGATTGCGTTCCCTCTTTAGGCCTGGCCTGGAGCCCAGAGCAATTCCTAGGGCCAAGTCAGGGTCATAAAAAAGGGATATCACCTACAAATGGCTGGGAAATCGAAGCTCAGATGCATTTGTATCTGTGAGTTGCAAGGAGAAGCTGTGGCTATTTAAATATGAAATAAATTATGCAAAATATATAAGCTAACTTCCTGAAAGCATTAAATGTCAAATACATTTCTTGGATATATATAACCGATCTTATTGGGCGTTGCATCGGATTAAGTAAGCTGTTACGTTAGCATAGGAACGTCACAGGGGGCTGGGACTATAAAGGGGCGTGTCACGCGTTTTAATTAGCCCTCGGGGTGCTGTGAATGTTACCTTTCAGTGCCCCAAAAGCCTGTCAGGAGTGCAAACAAGTTTCCGACAGCTAAGACTTTGATTCCGCGGAGAAACTCCCACAATGATTAGCCATATGTATTCGAGATGAAAACGAATCCGAAGAATACCATTTAGGAGGATGAGTAGCCACAAAACCCGTGTTGGCATCACTTTCCTCATTTGTTTCCTAGTTTTTTACTCGCTGCCTGAAGTGCAATAAAAAGCGAGGGAGATATTGGCCGACAGTGGAAATAAAATGATTTAAAATGAAGCGCAAACTTTGAACTCGGACTTGAAATTGCATTTCGTTTTTCGTTTTTCGCTTTTTGCATCTTTGAATTTATTGCTGTTTTCGCGTGGGCGACTTTGGTTGTTTTCCTCTCTGCTTTTTTGGCTGTCGAGATTTCATAATAATACAGTCGGATTTGTTTTGTTTGTTAACCTGGAAAGTGAAATGCATTTTCGTTGGTTTATTTTGGGTCTGCTGCCCGGCTGGCAGGGGGAAAATTATCGCTTTATCACGATTCAAACGGTACCACTTTCTCAGCTTCATTTGTGGCAATAATTATGCAATTTGCTCTTCGTAGCTCCGATTCAAGTCTGAGTCCAAATCCGAGTCGGAGGCCCCTGCAATTGTTGCATTTCTTCGCTGGCTGGCTCGTTTCTTTCGATTCGATTTGAAGACTCTGTGCATTATAATTTCTGTTGTTATTTATAATTGTTGGACATCTGAGCTTTGTGGGTGCCCACTTCCCCCGCTCTCTTCTCCTTTGTGTTTTTGTTGGGCTTTGCATAGTTATCACTCGGTATATATCTCTTCTCGGGTAGCTATAACAACATAATTGTGAAGAAAGAAACGATTTGGGGGCGATTTTTCGGTTATGACAAATTAATTGGCTGCAATTGTTTTGTCTGGCTACGAATCGAGAAAGTTATCGATGGCTTTATTGCACACAATTGCTGCCTTATATACTCCTATATTTATCGGTGAATGCAGATTAGCTGGTTATGGAGGTAAATGATATCCGAAGTGGTTCAATTGAAACTATTGCCTCTATTGCGGCGCAGAAACTGTTTATTTGCTTATTTTTTGAAGCTATTAGCCTTGATAATAATATTATAAAAGCAATTAAGTGCCTTTAAATTTGTTTATTGTAAGGAAAAGCTTTTTCAATGTTTTATATAACTATAATACATTTTTTTACATGGAACTTGGAATGAAATATATTCATAATTAAATTATAGCAGTCTTATAAAATTACAAACGCAATATAAGTATACTTAAGCCTTAAGCCTTAAGCATTGATAATAATATTATGAACGAAATCAAGTGCATTTAAATTTGATTATTGTAAGGAGAAGCTTTTTCAAAATTATATATATTTACACCAAATTGTTTTACATCGAACTTGAGATTTATTCATAATTAAATCATAAATCGATTTAGCAGTCTTATAAAAAAACAAACGCAAAATAATTGTACTTAAATAAACTTTAAAAAATATTTATCTCGATTTCGTCTTATAAAACTAATAATAAAAATGCTCAGACTGATTTTGTCAATTTATTTAAATCCATAAATAATAAATATATATATATGCTTCCTTAACACACGGCTTAGCTGAGATAAGTTTTATTTAAATCATTTTAAAATCGTAGGAAAAATGTGAAAATATTCTTTTATATTTCTTTGTTGGCCTCAGCTACCGAATCTCTCTATTCTCATTAATAATAATAATCCATAATTGTTAATAATCTTTTAACGAGAATGTATCTCAAATATGACTTATAAAACTAATAATAATAGTGCTCAGACTTGTTTCGTCTTTTTATTTAATATTCCAAAAACACAACGTATTGAAAACAAATACATAAATAATAATTAAACTTATATGCTTGCTTAAATCACCATTTAGCTGAGATAAGACTCATTTAAATCACTTAAAAATCGTAGGAAAAATGTGAAAATATTCTTTCATTTTTATTTGTTGGCCTCAGCTACCGAATCGCTTTATTCTCATTAATAATAATAATCCTTAATCCTTAATAATCCTTTAACGAAAATGTATCTCATATATGACTTAAAAAACTAAATAATAATAGTGCTCAGACTGATTTTGTCTTTTTATTTAATATTTTAAAAATACGGCCTATTGAGAACTAATCTATAAATAATAATTATAATTATATGCTTGCTTAAAACACCTTTTAGCTGAGATTAGTTTCATTTAAATCACTTAAAAATCGTAGGAAAAATGTGAAAATATTCTTTTATTTTTCTTTGTTGGCCTCAGCTACCGAATCCCACAATTCTCATCAGAGACAAGCCCAAGATCCTCTGTTCGCCTGAGTTCCCCGACAAACAAAAAATGTGAGTGCGACAAAAGCGGATAAAAAATATTAAAAAAGTGAGCAGTGAGCAGTGAAATCCGACGGGGCACAAAAAATTCGTGTCAACGAAGTGTGTCACAAATTTGGCCAAAATAACTCTTAACCCATTAACTTAAACTCTCCGTTCCGTATGATCTTCCATTGATTGCCCCGCAGACGAAATTTGATCGATCAGCGGTGGCAAATATTTTTTGGCCAGCCGCAAGGCAAACTTTTTCTTTTCTTTTCATTTCGTTTCATTTTTTGTGTCTGCCTCTTGCCGCTTGCCTCTTGCCCCTCGTGTGTCTGCCGGTTATTATTTCTGCACATTTTTTCTCGGAGTTTTTTACCGGGGCCGCTCGGTATGTGGACCACTGTAATTGGAGATGCGACGATGTCTGGGGCCCTTTACTGCTTCCTGATCGAAATAGTATATGTATTTATTTTCCATAACGAAGAAACGTGAATCGAATTGTTAGATAAATGGCGCAGCGCAAGGTATGTGGCAACCTTCTTCCTGAAAAAGATTTCTCGGTTCCGTCAACGGGTTAAATTAGGTTTAAACAATTTAATTCGCCAGCAATTTCATGTGCAAAGCAAAATTGTCGAAATGGCTTAATTAATTTGCCCAATTTTTCTTGTTTTATGTGTTATTTGCCTTGTTTTTTGTCTCTTTAAGTTGGTCAAGTCAATTGCCCAATCCCCAAACGAGGCCCAAGCCCAGTTAACAAAAAACCCAAACAAACCCCGACAAGCCCTCAGATAAACGCCCACCAACCGTCCCTCCCCGCCCTGCCCCGACCTGGTGCGACTAACTCACGCCTACGACTCACAGCTCTCCGCTCGTTGTCTCGACTTAATTTGATAAGATTTATTTCGATCCGTGGAGAGTCGAGGAAAGGCCAAGAAACCCAGCGAACATCGAACATTGAGAAATGTTTTCTGCCCTAAATAAATTGTAGGAGCAAACGGAGTGCAGAGGGAGAAATATCTCTATGAGAGTAGTCCTTAAAGTATCTCTCAGATAGATATTTACATAGACTCTCTAGGCAGTTGTGTATTCAAAGCCCATATAGAAATTAAATTTATTATTAAATTTCTTAAATAAATATTAAATCACAGGGATAAAGTGTCTGCAGTATTTTCCCAGTGTACCTAGCTAACATTTAAAAACGGTTGAAATAGAAATGTAAACGTTTGTCTGATAAATGGCCTAAACGGGCCTTGTTTCGCCGCGTTCTCACTGAACACTCGAGAGTGGAGAGACTTGAAAGTCAAGAGAGTGTGGGTGATCTTTATGCTGTGTTTGTTTTGTTTTTGGCCCGTTGGTGGGTGTATCTATTGGCTACTGATTGGATTGGATTGGATTGGATTGCTTTGGACCCCATCCCAAGAGCTACCGGGTCCACAAATGAAGTGGGGCAGCCCAGGCGATGAGATCTCGAAGTGGAGTGCATTTAAATAAAGGTTATTTGAGTTGTGAAGTGCCTACATATCTCCAGGTGGGCTGGGAAAGATGGTTTCGATTGCAAGTGCTCTGTTCAAATATCTGATAAAAAGAACTGAACAAAAAGTTGGGGAATTTAAAAGCTAATATGCCAAGTACTCATAGTATTAGTATCTTTAAGGTACGATTAGCTATTTTATATTTAATTTATATATTTATAATTTATATATTAGTTTAATTATTTGAGTTGTGAAGTGCCTACATATCTCCAGGTGGGCTGGGAAAGATGGTTTCGATTGCAAGTGCTTTATACAATTACCTGATATAAAAAGAACTGAACAAAAAGTTGGGGAATGCAAAGTACTCATAGTGTTAGTGTCTTGCAAGTACTAGTAGCATTTTTATATTTAATTTTTATATTGGTTTTCTCTCCCATTCGGTTCTTCCATCAAATAGACAACGAGAAAGCTGGAAGTTGTTTCTTTTTTGGCCTGTTTTTATGGCTTTCCTTTAGTTTCTGGGTTTTTGTTAGCCACCCGCCTCTTGTAAACTTAGTAAATGTTGTAAATGTTTTGGTTTGACCCTCTTACCCCCACAACCCCCTTCTGGTTCAAGAGTTCATTGTCAAGTCTAATAAAATGTTCAAATGACACGTTAAGTGTCAGCAGCTACAAGAGATTTCCCTGGCTCTGACTCTGGCCCTGGTTCCCTTTGCATTTGCACTTCGTTTGAAAGACCGCCGCAAGTAGCGAGCCAGCAAACAGCAGGGAAAGTGGGGGGAAAATGCTGGAAAACTGGGAAAACTGGCAAGCCGAAAAGTACCGTTTACCGCTCTATCCACTGCCCTCGCGCTCTGTTCCCTTTTTGTCAAATGATGATAAATCGTGACCAGCCGGAGCCTCAGTGAATATGTGTCTGCATTAGCATCCTCCCACCCCGAAGGCACTGCAGAAAATATTGAATAATATCTGCAATTTAAGAAAAATATATATATAATAAAATATATATAAAATAAAATAGCAGCCGAAACTAATTTTACATGTATTTTTACATTTTAAAGCAACTATAACTCGATGAGAAAAATATTATTTAAAATATGCTTGCGCCTTTGGGAGATTTTGAAAATTTTGTGTATGTTTTTATAAATTATGTTTATATATAATATGAGAAAATATGAGACAATATCTGCTATTTTAGAAAAATATAATAATAAAACAGCAGCCGATACTAATTTTATATTTATATTTATTTATTTTACATTTTTAAAATTAACAACTCGATGGGAAACATATTATTTTAAAAATCATTGCCCATATTGATGCTTGCGCCTTTGATAGATTCTGAAAAGTATATGTATGTTTTTATAAATTATATTTATATTTAACTATATAGATTATATACATGAGTTGTAATTATTATTTTAATAAGGAAGTACTATTTTTTTCACTGCACACTCCTTTACTTTTGACTGACGTGGAGAGGCTACCCATTTTTTTCAACTCCCATCCGTTTTTTACCCCCTTAACAGCATTCGAAAACCCGACATTTGAGTGAATTATGTAGTTTTTGTGGCAACTCCGATTTGTGCAAGTGAGTGCACTAAGTTGGCGCTTAGAAATTAGGCAAAAATATAATTTATGAGCATTCAGGCTGTCGCTCTGTGTGTGGTTTCCCTTCGGCTCGGTTTTGATTTAAATGCAAATTTCGGGTTTTATTACTTGGAGTATCGGTCGGGGAAGCGTCACCTTTTCGCACCTTTAATCACGAAGTCGGCTGAGTGACAAGTAAATATTAAATTTATCTGTTTTGCATTTGCATTTTAAGGGAAATCGAAGAGATGTAGCAATCGGTTGTTTAATTGGTATGAGGAATAATAAAGTTTAATTAAAAACCTTGAATTAATTTAAGGGTAACAATACTGAAAGAGTTTTCTTTGCTTTTTGATTGCCAAAGTTATTTCATTATAATTTATAGAAGAAATCTTAATGCCATTGGTAAATATCTCACTAATTAACTTTATAAAAAGCTAAGCTTCTCTTCTTAACTCTAAAAAATAACCCAATTTAAGCCCCGGCCCTGTAATTGCCTCAAATCAAGCCACGAGAAATCATACAGAGACCTTAATCGGTTTCAGTTTTGACATTAACCCTGACTGAGTGTCAATTAAATTTCATCATAAAGCCGATGACAAATCCCCGCCAAGGTCGCCCCGCAGCAAACCGAACTCGTGAACGATAACGATCCATTGATAAAATGCCACAGCTATCTGTATCTGAACAACATCCACTTGCGACTTACAAGCTCATTTGTCAACAGAGTTCCCAGAGTTCCTCGAGCGCCTGTATCTCGCGAGTGCGCGCCAGTATCTGTATCTTTGCATCGCCAGCGACCTTGCCGAGTGAAACGGCAAAAGCAATCAGCTGCCATGAAATGTGTGTGTCTCGACTGTAACAAATTAGCAAGCAACAACAATAAGAAATAACTGCAAAATAATATAAAATAAATGAACTGCGAGGTACACGGCAAAGGAATTTTTTAATTTAGATAATTGAAAAGTGCGGCGAAGAGAGGAAATTCGCAGTAAACGATTCGAATCAGACACCCAGCCCAACCCAGAGACCCAGAACTGAATTATTAAAACAACATTTGTTTCCAATTGTTTAATCACCGTCAGAGATTTTTTCTAAACTAATAGATGGCCATTAAATATGTATATTGATACATCCCCTGTTTGTGTGAGCTTTTGGCTATTTTTTATTATTTAATGAATCGTTTTCATGCGGTTTAAATTGTGGCATTTTATTAATAAAGCAATTATGTGTGTTTTTTTTAATTTCTCTTTGATTGATAAATATTTGATTAACATAATTTGCAGCAATAAAAAGTGCGTGAGTGAGGGAAACCATGGAAACAGGGAAGCAGAATTGCTGTTGCGGAAAATATATTCCAGTTTTTTTGCCGGTTAACAAGGCGTGTTGTGTGTGTAGATTTAAATTGTCCAATTTGTGTTGGTTATTAATATGGCTATGTGTGCAGCCAGATTATTTCACACGATACTTGGTAGCAGCCAAACCCGAAACTGCGTCAATTCCGATTGAATTGGAATCCAATCTCGGCAAAATGTCAAATGCATCAAAATCAAATCGAAGGAAACACGATCAGACTAATTAAAGAAAATATAAGCGATCCAGGGGGGCAGGGGAAACATTAAGTCTACAGTTGGCAAGTCAAATTAATTAAAAACAAAAATACAATCAAAGCAACAAATGTCACTTGTTGGCCAAAAAGGTCCGCTCTGCAAAATCCAACCCAGCCCAAAACCGAGGGCCTAGCCACTGCGATCTACAGATGTTTTAGGTGTGTCCTAGCCATGGCCACGCCCTATATTTTTGTTTTAGCCCAAATCCAATCCCCAATCCAGTTTTGTTTACTTTCTAATACAAGATAGCCGGGGCCAGAATCGCAGCCATGTGAACTTGGTCAATTTGCTGTTGGCACTATAAAGGTCAGATCCAACCCGGGGAACTACCCAGCCACACAAATAAAATGTATTTCTTTTGTACGATTTCATCAGTTACTCTTGCAAAAATAAAATATAAATGAACAATTAGAAGCTAAGCATTAAAAAATAAATATAAGCAAATATTTTCTGTATTAAAATATACCATTTTATTTGGTAATAAAAACCCTAAACTTCCTGATTTATATTTAAAGACCTTAACAAACCCGGAGCACCCTTTTCTAGAGCAGAAAATTACCAATTAGAAGCTCAGCCTCAAAAATAAATATAAGCAATATATTCTCTATTTAAACATACCATAATATTTGCTAATAAAAACCCTCAACTTTTTTATATATATTTAAAGACCTTAACAAACCCGAAGCACCCTTTTCTAGGGTACAATTATTACCGCACTAATTTATGTTTATCGTTTATTGTGTTTTTATTGTGTCCAAACTCCTTTGGGCCATTTCGGCTGGAAACGAGTAAAAAATTGAATTTAATTATATGTAATGCGGATTTTTTTCTGCTCTCTGTAGTTGGCCCAACTGATTGAAATTTATATCAGCCTTTGTCCGCGAAATTTATTAATATTTCTATGGCTTTAATGTCTCTGTTTGCGTGCTGAGATCCTCGTAAACCTTGCGGATTTTATGGTACAACGATTTTTAGTGTTTTTCAATTGATGTTTATGGATCTATTGCGGCTAGTTTATGTTTATTGGCGGGAAAACACAGAAGATTATCAATAAAATAAAGGCGAGTGCCTTGGATCTGACCCAACGCATAACTCCCACCACCAAAAAAGTCCGCACTCTTAATGAGCCGAAAATACTTATATTTATACAGAGTTTTCCTTGCAGTCAAGTGATTGTCCGCGTTCGGAATTCCGTATTTGGGTTTGTTTTATTTAAATATCAAAACCATAAATTCGAATGCAACTGTCAAGTGCAGCATTGTTAGTGCGGGGCCTTATGGGGTTAATGTGCTCATTGTGCCACCGCTTATTTTGTTCCCGAGCTCCACTCTCTTGCCCCACTTTGGGGTGCAGCGCCCGAGATCTGAGAATGAAATCAGAGCGCAAATAAAATCGCACTATGTGGTGTGGGTTCCCTTATCAATTTCCAACAATTTTTGTATAGAAATATAACAATCTCTAGGTGGATACCCTTCTTAAAAATTAAGGATCTTTGTAGAGAGTTTCTAGAAATGTATTAAATGGGAGATATGTATATATCTATGTCTAACTATATTTATCTATATATATCTATATGCAAGTATTTGCAGCTTATGGATGGTGCTCCATAGGTGGATACCCTTCATAAAAATAAAGGATCTTTGTAGAGTGTTTCTAAAAATGTATTAAATAGAAGATGTCTATGTCTATCTATATCTATATATCTATATGCAAGTATTTGCAGCTTATAGATGGTGTTCTATAGGTGGATACCCTTCTTAAAAATAAAAGGATCTTTGTAGAGTGTTTCTGAAAATGTATTAAATGGGAGATATGTATATATATATGCTTATCTATATCTATATATCTATATGCAAGTATTTGCAGTTTGTAGATGGTACTACAGAAATCCCTAAAAATGTCTAAAAGTATGCCATAAAATGTATATGCCATAAAATGGTACCAAATGCAGTGTAAAATTTCCTTGTTCTTTCCTTTTTCTATGTAACATTTTATAGCATAATTTTGGGCACTGTTTCAAGGGATTTCAAAACCCTAGGGATTTATGTAGCTTACCTTTATATCTTTCGGTCGAAGAATTCTTTTAAATTGCTTAATTTATAATTATTATAATAGTAAAATCATATTTAATAGTTAAAATCGAACCAATGCTCAAAACATATTTATTTTTCTTGTATTTATTCAAATAAATTATTATACAGATAATAAGTTGAAAAGATCACATACCTAGAAACATATGCAATCTATTTTTAAATGGAATTCATAAAGTCTCGCCTGTGTGGTAATCGAGACCTCTAGCATTTAAACTTAGATAATACATAGTGACAAGTTTCACAAGAAATTTGGCCAACCCTCAGTAAATAAATGCAAATGCAAATTAAGGGGGACGGGAAGTCCTCCTCCGCCCATGAAGTCGAATGTCAAAATGATTTCTGCCTTTTCAAGTTGTGCCGACACAAACTTTTGACGCAATTTGCATTTTATTCGCCATATATATTGGCGCCGCAGCTTCTGAGCGGCAAAAATAAACGGAAAAAGGGAAAAATTGATGGGGGAGACATATTTTACAATGTTTGCCACATTTGATTGATTTGTTTTGCCAGGCGATGGCTCTGGCGCCAGATTTTCGTCGTTGATTGAAGGGAGGGAAGGTCTGGAAATTGGGCCCAAGGTCTACTGGGAAGGAGAACGATTTTTTGCAGCTGCCTGCCTGATGTTCACACACTTGTTTCATTAGCCAAAGTGTTGCCACTTAAATGGAAAGAAATACAAAATATGTTAGGAAAGCCTCACTTCTCGGGGCAGCATTTGGTTTCCATTTCGGTCTGACTGACGAGTCACAAAATCAAATGAAAAACATAACTCAAAAGTGGAGAAGGAATGTGCCCAATGATAAATGACAATTCGGAATGCTAGAATTCTCTGGGGGTTTTCTCATGGCGGGAAGAAAGTTTCACTGCGCCTAATGATTAGCCAAAGGTCGGGGCGGCGGCTGGCATTATGCAATATTCTGTAGGGACCCAAGTGAAAGTTCCACGCACTTTCGGTTTTTCCTCATTTCCCCATGTAGCGGGTGAAAATGTTTACAATTTTTTCGGCCCCCAACCGGGCCCCAGCGTCGTGATCATCTTTGCCAGTGATCCCAAATACTCAAAGAGATCTTTATCCCAGAATTTTGTGTGGGCAGCTTGGAAATGTTTTTGGCCCGAGTCTGAGTCTGGGTCCCTGGAGATGGCTTATTAAAATTCTAATCACGAGAGCTGGGGGTTTTCCTCTCCACCGCTTGGTGGGATCTCTGTGAGTGTTGTGGCCCGGTGTCCCAGTACAATGGCCCGGAGTCGCCGACGGTTATCGATTAATCATCAAATTAAAAATTACCACTGCCAAAGAGAGCGTGGAGCGTGTCCAAAACAACATGAAACACCTCGAAAGGCAATTGGAGCTGTTTTTTGTGGTTTCTGTGTTTTTTATTCCCATTCCGCTGTTCTTTTTGGCACTTAAAGTACGTTGGGTCAGCCAATTTAAACAATATCTAGAATTTCGTGGCTGGAGCAGGGCGAAGCGAGAAATAAAAAAATAATAAGAACCACACGAACTTCGATTGGAATTAAGAGTTTTTGGCAGTTGTCTGTCTCGATTTGTGGCCATAAAAAATGACCGGGGCGGGCAGGAGACGTGTGTGTTATAACTAGCCATAAGGACTGATAATTGCCAGAATTCGTGGGATTAGCCAGCTGAAAGCGAATGAATTCGATGGTGAATGCTTCGGAGAAGCGTGGTAAAGATTTCGCTGGCTAATCGATTTATTTTCGACCGAGTTACGTGAGGTTCTTAGGGAAGGCAGTCTGTAAGAGAAGGTTTTCGGCCCCACAAGGTCAATAAGAATCAGAAGGTATATAATATATTACCTATATATACTTAATTAATTCCCACAGTTAGGGAGTCATGCAACTGGAACTCCAAAGAAGCTTGCTCATATCTCTGTTTGCTCATCGTCTGGTATGAAACCGAGTTTTTTCTTGGGTCTATTTTTTGATATACTGCGAATATGACTCTGCCTCTATTCTGGTCTTTCAAGGTTACTCCCCCTTTTTGCTGACCCACCCATTTCCAGGGAAATTGGAGAATAGAAAACAAAACAATTGAGGCAATACTTAAACAAAGAAATACACAAATTCATTACAGTCGTAAATTAATTTAAGAATGGCAAATATTTCTCCCTGATTGTTTCAGCAATTTTGTCTGAAGAGCCGCCTGGAGCTCAGCAATTACAATAAAAAATGGGGCAAAGTTTAGATTCTCAAGAATATAAGGAATTTTTTATTATATTTTTAAAATATTAATTACTCTATTATTAATAGATAGAAATACATTATTAATTATAACAGAGCTATGATGAGTAATTACCCCGATAGGAAAATATATATTCCCTGAGCTAATGCGCTTCTCTATTTTCCCTGTGTATCATCTTACACTTCTCCCGGCATCTCTCCATTCAAATTAATTAAATCAGACTCTCTTCCAAAATTCTTATCACAAATTTGTCATCAGGCGATGAAGAAGGCTCAGCTGCATGCTGATCATAATGAAGTTAAACCGCTGATACCGATCGCTCGACGCCCAGACAATTAAAAGCCCCCCACCCGCCACAGAAAGATGAAGAGAGCCCAGTGAGAATTGCATGCGGAGAGCGGCGCCGAAGACTGGCAATCAGCTGATGGCAGAGCTGCTCTCTCTTCGGCTTCAAGTTCGAGTACCCGAAGAAACCCGAGGCAGAGCCGCAGAGAGCCGAAGTCGAGCCGCAGCTGCGCAGACGTCTCAAGCCCAAGCTCGCGATCAGTTCGCTTTCTGCGATCCTCGCGCACACAACGTTCGATAAACGTGGGGCGATATATAGAGCCGACTTCGATGGTCCGATCTCTCAGTGGCTCCCACGCCTTCGTCAAGTTTCGTTAGCTGACCGTGAAGTGAGTTTCGTTCTGTTCGCGCAAATTGTAACTGTTGTGTGTATATATTTTGGCCAAGTTCATTCACGTTGCGCCATAATTAATGTAACGTAACGCTTCGCGTCGAAATCGAATTCGAACGTTGAATTAATTGCAATTTGCAAACTGTTTATTTTTCGTACATTTTTGATTTCTGATTTCCATTTTCGGGCATTTCCGTTTCACTTTTGAGCGCGCATTCGAGCGCAACAATTAATTGCAGGCAATGCAAATTGTCCGTGATTGTTTATGATTGCCAGTTTGGCAACCAGAGCTTCGCAAAAGTGAAATTTCCCTCAAAAAACGCGCACATAATATTACAAACAAATTAACATAACAAATTTTTGCAGCTTTTGGCAACAAATTGAAAACCGTTAATTGACGACGTAAGCCGATTTTCAGCAAAAAAAATACACATACCCCATAAACAACATAACATAACGATACAGAAAATTACCCACCGTGTGCAAACAACAGAAAGCAAACTGTTTAAATATTTTAACAAAAAATTCTTAAATATGTCTGTGGAATCGATGCAAAAACGAAAGTGCTCGAAGCGGATCAGCGGTTAGAGAGAAAGGCAAGTAAGTGAATGAAGCGATGATGGGGAGGCAGGAGAAAAGAGAGTTGGGAATTCTACCGGGGAATTCCATCGGTGAAAGATCGATGTTGAAGTGGAAATAATTCAGGAAGTTCTTTATCGCTTGATCTCTGCTTAATGAATAATGATGTTCAATGGAAAATTCAAAGTGAAATGAGCTGAAAGAGAAAGATGTTTTAAAGAGTAAGAGTACTCAGTGGAGAATTTTTGTTGAGGAGAGTTTTAAGACTGTATTAATCGTCTTAAAACTCTCCTTAAGAAAAATTCTCCACTGAGTACTTGAGTATTTTTAAGTTACTTTTCCTATTTTATATGAAATGAACTCAATTTTATTTATTCTCTGCTTTAAATAATTATATTAAAGTTTCAACGAAATTCAATTTTTATAAAAATATAACGGAAAAAAATAAATCAGAAAAAGGCCACAAAATATATTAATTATGTTAGAAAATTTATTAACTAATTTTGTTTATTAAATAGTCTGTTAAAACTTTAAGCCAAAGATGATTTTATAAATATTTCTTCAAAGGTCTCACTATATTAATTAAATACATTATTTATACATTTAAGTATGCTTAAGTAATTTCTTATTTCATACAGTAAAGTGTTGGATTTTCCCAAGTTTTCCTACACTTTCCACCAACTTATTGTATCCGATAGATACATATTAGATTGTCGCTGGCTCTTTAGTCAAATTGCATTTTCTCTCACTAATTTCACTGCAATTGAAGTTTTCCTTGGATCACTGGGCTTATTCCCCCTTTCATTGTTGTGCGAAAAACGATTTCCCTTTATGCGAAAAGCCACCTTCTTCCCCCTATTCCTCATCAGCGGCAACCCACTAACTTGGTTTCTACTCCAATTTACTTTGTTAGCGAGCGTGATGATGACAAACACAACCTTTCACACTTAGCCAGCCAAGCCAAACGCACTGGGAAAAAAGAAAAGGGATAAAAATCAGCTTCAGTTATTTATTTAGATACGGAAAATATTGTTATACAAAGTTATTACAAATTTATTGAGACTCTAGGCCTTTTTTTATGTATAATCCTCTATAATATCATCTTATTTAAATATATATATATTTCTTGAGATAATATCATATTTCGCCATAAATAAAACTAGGTTTCATGTATTTCAAATCATTTTTGAATAGTAATATTTAATTTAAAGAAGTTGCTTTAATTTTCAAACGATTTCCGCTTTATTTTGAATTTTTATATAATACCAAGCGGTTTTGCAATTGTTTTTCTTCCTCTGTAAATCTTTAAGTGAGGCTGTGAATTCGCCCTGTCATTCTCCGGTGATCTCTTGGCCCCTCCGGTCCCCCTCCCCGTCCCCCATTTAACCCCTGCGCCACCTTCTCTTTTCCTGCTCATTTGTGACACATTTCCCTCAGCGGCCAGTAAAAGTTCTCCTAGACGCGATTTGTATGCCACGGACAAACATTTGGCCAACAAATTGAACTACTTTCGTTGAGAGGGTAAGGGGGAGAGGGGATTGTGGAGGGGGTATTAACATAAATATTTGATGCGATTTTCCAGCGATTTTGCTGTGTCAAATGCACCATAAACACTCAACTCAAACTCGCCTACTTGGCTGGCTGTTTGTCATCGTTTGCCAGCTTTCATTCAATTTTTTACATAAACCGATGGCACAGGAGGGGTAAGGGGGGCTCGACTACTCTTTTTAAATGCAACTCCAGCAGTCCCGGGCACGGGCAGTAAAAATAAAAATTTTAAAGCGTAAAAGAGGCCGCTGCCGAATAGTTGAAATTCGGCTGAAACAAAAATTGTTGGCTCTTTGTGACAAGAATTTGCAAATGTCAACGAAAATTGCGAATTTCGCATTAAAGAGAATTTGGCAAACGGTGAGGGGGGAGAAGGTGGCAGGGAGAATGGGGGGAATACCAAAGCCCCAAAAAGCGAACCAATTGAGATCGTTTTATAAGGTTTACTTGACTTTATTTTTGTGTCTTTTGCCGTTTCTTATACAACTTTTGCATTTCTTTTCTGGGGCAGTTTTGTGTCTGGCATTTTTAAAGAGCTAAGCCAATGGATCCGTAACGGAATCGGAATCGGTATCACTTCAAAGGTCTGCACATGATATGCCCTCAGAAATATATATTTTACTTTGATGTGAAGAAATGTGGGGAATGTGGAATGGCCTTACCATAAATATTACCCCTCAGATATTGCTCTAAATGGGTTTCTGGTGGGAATGAGAATTACAAAGAGATATAATAATAATTAATAAAATAGTACTCATTCTTTATATATAATATGACAAAAATAATTAATTAAATTGGATGAAACAATGACCTTCTGAAACTTAATACTTAGAGCTTAATGTCCCTCTGATTTAAGCGCAAGTTAATGACGTTCCTGACGTAATTTTTGTCATATTTACCTTGGCCTGAATTGTCTGAAAACAAAACACTTATTACATTTATTAACAAGCGAAATAATATTATTTTTACTTCCCGTTTTCACTTGAATTGAAACCGAAGCTCTCGAATTTTCAACTTGATTTCCCTTTAGCCATATTGTATTTCCATCGGATTTTGGTGTGTACTTTTCCACTTGTTGTCGTTCTTTTCGTGGACGGTGTTCGCCTTCGAATGTAACACTTGTCTGACTGACTGACACTCTCGGTATCCGTCAGATACATTTACAAGCTCGGTATTTCCATTACTTCCCCCTTCTCGTTAATGACAACAAACTCTGCTTTTATTGCGCGACAAGAAACGAATTCAAAGGCTGACACTTGAATAAATCGAAGTGTATATAGTGTGAGTATATAAATACATATATTCGGACACCTGTCGACACCGTATCTTTGTGTCTTCGGGATGCCAATAAAAGCAGAAGAAGCCAGCTGTTGTAAATTCAATTGTGACTGTCTGCCGATATTATTTACGATTGCAGAGGCTAAAATCGATTTCTGACTCAATTATACAGAGGTGGTGGCTTCTCGGGATCCCGCGAGGAAGCTCATAGAGATATTTGCCGCTCGATTACCTAATTGATATTGTTATGGTGTCATAATCATTATCAGGGTTTCGGCAGATAGCGCTCAATTTATTGGCCGGGATCACCGAAGTGCGGCTGTCATCGCTGCATATATGTATATAGAAACCATAGAGAGATAGAGGGAGCCTCTGGAGATTTCTCCACTAATTAGACCATAAAGGTACCCCGAATTCCCCCGGAATGATTCAGATAAAACCACAACAAAGGTCACGCTTTAATTGATAAGAAAACAATGCACGGCTCTGGGTCCCCGCTTCGAGTTCGTTACTTTTCGAATTTTCTGCTCACTCGCTCGGAAATCCTCCGACTTGAGCTTCAGGTGACGGGGCCCTGCCCCGATAAAGATCGCACCCCAGAAAAACGGAGTCGAAGTCGGCCCAGAAGTCAGACAGGTGGCGGGGTTCGAGTGCACTGCCGCAAAGGAAGCCCGGCGAAAGATACAGATACAGATACAGATACAGGGAGAAACAGAAACAGAACCAGAAAACAGAAACACTTTTAATAGTTTTGAACCTTTTGTGCCTCCGCCTGGGACTCCACTTAAAATGTGCAACGGAGCGTGCCTTTCTCTGGGGCTCAAGTAATTAACCCATGTTGGCCATTCTTCTCTCTCTCCTGTGTGCAAAACATTTAATTGTGCCGATTGCATTGCCACCATATCTGAAATGCCAAAACACACACAAATTAACTCGACTTCGACTCCATTCCATGCCATTCCACTCCGCAACGAGATCAAAGTTCTTTCCGCCGCTACGGTTCTTGACATATTCAAAGCATTTCCACCAAGTCCGGGTTATTAAAAGCACCAACTCATCATCATCTTCTAAGCCGGCACTCGGCCCTCTCGTAAAAACGGACTCCCGACTTATATAAGCACCGCACTCAGGCCACGGATCCACAAATGTCACACTCCACAAAATTAAACCCGAAAATATAAACCAAAAGAAGCTCCACTGAAGCCAATTAGTTGCTTCCGTAATTTCTTGGTATTATTTTAATTAGCTATTTTCGGGTTTACTTGGGTTTTTTAGCTTTTGGTTTTATTTAAATTACTTTTTAACAGCACTAAGATTTATTCCAAAACAAAAAATAAACCAGAGCTCCAAGCTCAAATAATTTATGGGGCGGAATGCATTTTTTCCTTAGACTGCTGATCGTATAATTTCCCGAGAAACTACGCCTTTTGGCCTGGTGGGAGACTAGTTAGTTTCTGGGAAATTTTTAAGTTCAGATGCTTTTTTATTATAATTATTTGTTTGGCTTAGTTGTGACTTTAATGGCAGTGGGAAGATAATAAGTTTTTAGCAATGCACTAAAGGGAAAAATATCATTAACAAGACTTTTCTCTAGAGATATTATAACTTTAATAGCATTTATTGATTTAGGAAGTTCCCTTAAATAATGTTCACTTAAATTCTATTTTGTGTTGTATTTTTCCTAGTATATATCTGCCTTTACCACCTGATCATAAATAGAACCTTTCGGGCCATTACCTTTTCCATTATTTTCTCTAAGCCTGTCGTGCATAAATTGTTTTTCCATGCGCTCTCCGTGAGCCAGCATACATATATTCCGTACACAAATCTGAAATATAACCAACTATCAAATAATTCATAACGTTCTTGCCACACATTCCTTGCTCCCCTCACTCCCCCTCTACGCACCTGGAGGTCTCCGTTGGCGAAATGAGGGAAAAACAGCAATAACAACAAGGAAAAATGCGTTTAAGTCAAGTTTGCCGCGAGCTCCTCGAAAAAGAGTCGCCGGCGGCTTTAAGTGTGTTATGTGAGTAAGCTACAGTACAAATTCTATATTGAAAAGACTTTAAGCAAAATATAAATATATTTTTAAAGGCAACAAGGATGGCAAAGTATTTTAAAAATACTTAAATGTGTTCAACAAATTGGTGGAAAGGTTTGTGATCTTAGATTGATCCTTTATAAAGGTCTTTACTAAGTTTTCTCTAGTTATTATGAAATTATTTAAATTCTTTATTTATATATTTATGATTCAGTTTGGAAAATATTTAGAACTCTTCGCTGTTCTTCTTAGAGTAGTTCTACTGTAGGTGTGCGTTGGGCTTCGTGTGTGGCAGCTGCGATCCGACCTCAGACAGTGACTGCCACTTCCCTCCACCCCTTGGCTGTGGCACTTTAGCTCGATATTTATGCAACGGCACACACTTCATGCCCCTCCCCCCCGCCACCCGCCACCTGCCCCTGCTCACCTTTCTCAGCTGCAATTTAAGCGCACATTTTTCTTGGCAACACACACACATTTCCCTCTCGCCGCATTAGGAGTAGTTTTTCCAGGTTGCCATCGCTCTCCCGCTCTCTCCCATTGTGTGCAACACTTGGCGCTTGCCACATAACGACAACGGCAACAGAAGTTGCAAGTTGCAACTGCAACATATGCAACAGCAGCGGCAGCGGCAGCAGCAACTGCATCGTAGCATGACACATTAAATGCAAAACGGCAGCAAGGTGCAAAAAGGGCAAGGGAGGAGCAGGAGTGGCTGCCCAGGGGCGTTCTCAGAGGGTTAAGGGGTCTTGGGCAGTGACTCCTGCCTTCTCTTTCTTCTCCTTTGGCTCTTTTATTAATAAAGAAATGGCTGCATTTTAAAGTTGCTTCATAACAAGATGACCCTGGCTTTTCAGGGTATTTTAGGCAGCATGGAAAATACAGAAAAAATACTTCTAAAAAGGTTAGTTAAACTACCTGACTCTTAAGAATAATATATATACATTATATAAAATAGGGCATCTCTCGGTCGACTAGACCCATCCCTTGTATTCTTTTCGCCCTTATCCTTGTTACGCTTAATAAACCGCTGCTCCTGCTGCTGTTGTCGTCTCGTTCTTGCTGGCTACAACCTGGGGAGCAGCTGTTGCCACTCAGCATTCCTCTTAACCCGCTGTGGCCGTATGTGCCGCTCCTATGACACACCAATTCCAGAGAGCAGCTGTGACAAGATGGAGAGCACCAGCAGACAGGTGAAGATGGGCAAGAATTAAGGTATTATTTTTGGCAGCGCTAACACGGAGCCAGCCGAATCATCAATCAGCTGTGGGGAATTATGCAAACAGATTGCATTCGGAGGGAAATGGTGGAGAGATCATTAAATGGCATTAAAAATAATACCGCCTTAGGCCATCCGTCGTCAATCAGACATTTCAGCATCGAAAACACTTTAAATAATTGCACATTATGCCCGGAGAGACTTTAATAAAATAATTAAAATGAAATATGCGGAGCTCGCCGGTTGGGAAATACGCTTTTTTCAGCACTTCAGAAAATTGCGATGGGGATAACAAAAAAAATATAAGAAAAGAAACAGAAAAAGAAGGGGAAGAATAAGAAGAAGCCACCGCAGAATGGGGGAACAAAAATTCTGCGGGCTACCCATCTACGCATTTCTTAACCCCACCTGGCCCCGCTAATTCGAGCGTCAAAAGAACACCGACAAAGGCAGCAGGCGCGATAAACTGTTTTCATTTTAAAGAAATTTCGTTGGAGAGCATAAAAGTTCAACAGAAAATATTAATTTCAATTATTTAGCTACGCGCCAAGCTCCGATTTTACTTTTTTCCCACCACACACAGGGCACTGGAAACCTGAGAAAAAATATAAAGTAAGGAGAGGAGGATGCCCCAGCACTTTGTTCGCTAAATGCGAGCAATTTGTTACAGGATTTTCATCGGTTCTGTGGGAAAATCTTCTGCGCGCAGAAAAGAAGCAATTTATAATTATCAACTGTAGGTGGCGCTTTGGGAGCTCCTCGCATAGCGGAAGTTATTACAGGAAAACTGCAGTTATTTTCCAAAGAACTTGACATTGCCGGGCGGCTCTTGTTGTTCTTCTTCGACGTTCTTCGGCATTTTCTTTCATTTCTGCACTCACCACCTCTTCGCTCAGTTTCTTCGGCTTCACCTCTAATTAAAGACGACACTTTGGCATGTTTTGTGTTGGCACGGAAAGCCTCAAAGCAACTCTGCTGCAAGACCAGTTAAATGTGTAAAAGAACTCAAATTGTCAAGTAGCAAGATCTAAGTGATCTGCGTGCTTGTCTGAACTTATCAGGAAAATGATGAGGAAATTGTATTAATTGAATTTAATCAATGGCGAATCTTGCTTAATTATTTAACTAATCATTTGTCCACACCTTGCTAGCCTCGTAATTGAAAAGATTAACTCACCGAAATGGATTCCCGGTGAAATTACCTTTCCACACAATCTCTTCTCTAGTTTTTTGTTGTTGTTTTGGCCCAATCTTAAATTGGCAACACTCATTATAAGACCGTATCAACAACCTTTCACAAGACTCTCGCTCACTCACTCACCCACCGCCCGTGGATTTTGGAGTTTGGATTTTGGAGACCCCCTGAAAATTACAATTAAATCCAACTCCCAGAACCCGAGCTCCGAACTCCGAGCACCTCGCAGCGGGCGCTAATGTGAAATAAAATTAAAGATCTGGGAAAGAGAGGCTACAAATAATAACAGTAAATTATGAAATCTTATTTAGAACTGTGTTATTTAATTGCCGCGCACCGAAAAAATGAAAAATTACACACAAAGTGTGGCAGAGCTCTCGAACCTTAACCCCGCCAAAAACTGGAGAAAAAAGTTGATTCGATTAACGCTCGATAAGCAACGAGTTTTTTCGGATATTCAAATGTCCATAAATACCAAGCAGCGGCGGTCATGTTACACTTGCCGGGCGAAGATTAATCGCTTGACATCACACTCCGCTACAAAAATGCGAGACCCGAAAATATCTTACCTAATTTGATTAATTACGCATCGCGGGAACAAACAATAAACTCTTTTTCGGCGGAGGTTTGTCCGATAAATAATTACAATTATTAGTCGGGGTCCGCATTCAATGGGGAATATATGTAATTGGGTGATATAATACAGGTGCGTTGATGGCGTTGCGGTTCCGTCATCGAATGACGTCGTCTAGTTGACTGACTCAGGCCGGAGGGCTATAGTATAGTATCGGCGTCGATATGGCTCATCGGGCAAACAGTTCGATGAGTAAATATTAACTTTTGCAATGACCAACAGTCGTGTGAAAACCGAGCAGCAGAAAGGAAGGGGTCTGTCTTATACCTCTAAGTATTAATGGTATGTAAAATAAGTTAATATATAGAGTCTTCTCCAAAGTTAGAAAAAAGATCATGACGAATTAATTAAACCTTCAGCCTTTCCTCTCTTCTGCCAAGGTCAAAGTTCTCTTCTTAGGCCCTTGACTTTACATTTTGCAATTTTTCACGCACTTCTTCGCTGTATTTTTTTGCCATCGCCAGTTTTTGTATTTTTTATTTCGGCACATGCAAACATGATTTTTTGTAGCCTTTCTTTTCATTAAACAATTCTTCTGTATTATTTGTTTTTTATTTTTCGCCACTCTTCTCTTATTTTTGCGAACTTTACATTTGCCAAAGTTCATTAACATCTTGTGTGAGGAAGAGGGGCAAAAACCACGCAGCGTTTTCCATTTTAATGAAATATAGCCTCGTTTTGTTTTTAGATTTTTTGTTCAATTAATTATGCAAATTGTTACATGACCAAAGACGAACTCCTTGCCTATTCTGACGAGTTTAATTTAGATTTCCAGTCTAAACTTTTAGAAACTTGGCCCCCCACAAACCATAAATTAACCAAATAGAAATTAGCAATCGAAACTCCCCCGAGTGACCTCAAATAATAAATAATTAAGAAAGGCAGCAGAATTTGGTTAATTTTTGGCCAAGGTTTTTGTCAACTCTCCGCTTGAGGGAGTCGGCGGTCCATTCTTTGGCCGCTTTCGCTTTTTGGGGAAACCTTTGTTTTCATTTTCAAGTTTTGTTTTCTTCAGCGTATAATTTGTTGGCCAAGTCTTCGGACCTTCTCCTAGGTTTTGTGTGCGATTTTTAGAAACGTTTTTGTGTCAACCGCAGAGATAAACGAATTTTTCTTCTTGTTATTGTTGCGGTTTTTAATTGCTGGGATCGGCGCCGGTCGCATCCGTAAGATTCGCTTTTGTTTCTCCTCTCCGGTTATCGCATAATGACAACTATTTGGGGGCTTGCTGGGAGCGAAAGTTCGGATGGATGGCGGATAATTATTTAGGTTTAGGGTTTTGTAACAGAGCAGCTCTCCCCCGAAAACTAATTGACCATTGCTTAAATGATTTTTGTGTTTTTTTTTTGTGAAAATTACCTTTTGAATATAGATCTTTAATGCCTCTCTTTTTTCTCTCTCTCTTAATGGTGTTATCTTTCGACTATCCAGCAGCTTACTACTCCAATTCCTATTACATATAACCAGATGATGTGTCCTCAGTAGACTAACTTAGTAGATTACCTCTCCTAAGCCTATTTTGGTTTATAACTCATGTGTTTAAATCTTTTCTACCCTGATCAATACCACCAAACAACATAATAAGATATTATTATATTAATTTTACACAATACAACTAATTGAAGCGTATTAAAATCGGTTTATTATTAGTCCTCTATAATATTTCCTTTTGTGAATTTCCCAATTTGTGTCTAATCCTTTGCTATATTTCCACTTGTGAATCCTCGTGTCTTCCATTTGACTAACCGAAACCTTCTCCCTTCTCTTCTCTCTCCGAACCCCTTACAGATCTTGGAACCCTCAGCAGCCACCACAGCAGCATTGGCAACATCAGTGCCACCAACAGCATCCCAGCAGTAGCATTGATAACCACCACCACCAGCAGCAGCAGTAGCAGTAATAGCTCCAGGAAGACCTCCTCCGAGCTGGTGATCCCGACCAAGCCGCCGGCTGCCTCCCTGACCCCCGGCAAAATGGAGCTGCTGAGCAGCAGCAACGCCACCAGCACAGTTACAGGATCCGGAACGGGAACCACAACGACGACAGCCACACACCACCTGCACCAGGCGACGTCCGCCAAGCAGCTGCTGGTGCAGGACTACCTGAGCTACGCCTCGCCACCGACCTACTCCCGCCTGCCGCCCGACGGCCATGAGTTTCCGCCCAACTTCAGCGAGCCCCTGATCATGCACAGCAGCCATCCCCTGAAGGTGACCAGCGAGCTGGGAGGAGGCTACGAGATCCAGAATGGCAAGGAGGAGAGCTCCGCCGGCTCCTCGGCGGCACCGCCGCTGCCCAAGACGGGGCCGCCGCCCACAGTGCCCCGGAAGGTGTACCGCCAGGATCTGGTGATAAATGTGGAGCCAGCTCCGAGCCTGACCCGTGAATACCAGAGATCCCTGAGTGGAGGAGCACCGCGAAAGCCGAGTGATTGGCGGAAGGACGAGAAGTCGGAGAAGTCGGTGCGGGACAAGATCGCCATGTTCTCGTCCAACAACGAGCTGGATGCCATACCGCCGGCTCCGGCCACAGCCCCAGCTAGCACCTCCTCCTCCTTCTCCCGGAAGCCCATGAACCGCAGCAGCGAGAACCTGCTGGACAGCTGCTCCTCCCCGGCAGCTCCCTCGCTCAAGACCCGCGCCATGAGCGTGGAGAACCTAAACGATGTCCAGCGACAGTATCAGTTGGCCAAGCAGCTGCCCCAGTTGCATGTGGCCGACTCCATATATTCCCTGAACACGGTCTCGTCCCCGGTCAGCCAGAGCTACGCCTCCCTGCCCAGGAGGAGTCATGGCGGATCCTACTCCGCGGGCGTAGAGCGAAGGATCAGCTTCTCGGGCGAGGGCGGTGAGGCGGCCAATAGGAAGGCGGCCATTACCAATATCCTGGAGCAGCGCAGGAGGAGTCTGTCGAAGCTTCGGGGTCTGGTCATCCCCGAGCGGCCCCAGCTGCTGGAGCCCATCCTGGACTTGCCCGAGATCAAGAGCCAGGTGAAGGCGGCCAGTGGCGAGGACAGTACGGACAGTGGTCTGGGCGAGAGCCATCGCAGCACCACCAATGCCAGGAGCAACCAAGTGGGAGCGGGCAGTGTGTCCGGCAGCAGCTACCGCAGCATCTTCTCCAATCAGAGGCGACCCCTAGAGCAGCAGCTCTCCCAGCCGCCGGCCAAGCCGCCGAGGACCTCCCTGACGCCCCTGCACCCGAGGACCATGATGATGCCGCCGCCACCGCCGCCTCTGGATCAGGAGAGCGACACGGACTCCGTGTTCTCGAACACAGCCCGAGTGGCCACGCCGCCGGAGAAGTTCGCCCTGACCCGAACCCTCAGCTCTGAGACGAACACCTCGATAGCCAGCTCCAACACCTCGACTCTGACCTCGGGATCCTCGGCTGGCTCGCAGGCCAGCTGCAGTTCCCTGGGCAGCACACCGGCCGTGGACCTGACCAGGCGGGTGCTCAAGAGTCAGGTGAGTGGCAACGGCGGGGAGTCCGTGGTGCTGTCCAGCCGGAAGAGCATCCTGGCCTCGGCCAAGTGCCGCAGCGCCAAGAGCCGGGGCCAGGAGGAGGACAACGACAGCACCGACGGCGAGGCCTGCTCCCTGGCCAACCGCCGGATGAAGCCCATTTCCAGCTACAAGCTGCAGCAGCAGCAGAACCAACTGGGCAAGCAACTGGTGGTCGACAAGCTGATCAATGTGGCTGCCTACGTGGAGCTGACCTCGGATACGGACGACAGCAGCCGGCGCTCCGATACGCCGGCCAAGATCAGTGCCATGTTCATCGATGAGGAGCGCAAGGCCAGCTTCAAGGGCGATCCCGTCCCGCCACAGCAGGCCAAGGTCAAGCCCATGGTGGAGCCCATGGTCAAGCCGTTGGTTCCAATGGCACTGCCCTCGCCGAAGCGGGAACCCCTCAAGCAGCAGACCACCGCGGAGCTGCGCGAGAAGTTCGAACGGAGCGCTGCCCAAGCTCAGGCGCAGACCCAAAACCACTCGCCAGTGATCCACAAGATAGCCCAGAAGCCGCACCACGAACGCTTCTCCTCGCTGGACTCCCTGGCCTCCAGTTCGTCGGGTGTGAGCTCCACCACCCAGAATGTGAGCACCACCCAGGAAACGGCCACCGAGTTCGGTAGCTTCTCCTCCCTGGGCAGCAACCAGAGCCTGATCACCGCCCAGGACGTCCAGCAGATTGTTGAGGAGGCCGATCCTCCCCTGAAGACCCCAGAGGCGTTCATCATTGTCCTGCAGCGGGATAATCCCGAGAGCAGCATTGGCATCACTCTGGCCGGAGGTTCCGATTATGAGGCTAAGGAAATCACGGTTGGTTGTGAGATCGAATCCTCTGAGTTCCCAGTATTTATCGGTCCTATTTCCTATTGCAGATCCACAAGATCCTGAGCAACACTCCAGCTGCCAAGGATGGGCGTCTCAAGAAGGGCGACCGCATCCTCGCCGTCAACGGAATGAGCATGCGGGGATTGACGCACCGCGAATCCATCAGTGTGCTGAAGGTAACTTCTAAAACATAATTTTTCTGAATTAAATCCATTAACTAAATCCTTTTCCTCTTGTCCAGACTCCCCGACCCGAGGTGGTGCTGGTGGTCACCCGCTCCGAATCGCTGGTGGTCAAGGCTCTGACCAAGAAGCGCTCCTCCCTCGGATCGCTGAGCTCGCTCAACGAGAAGCCCACGGAGCTGGACTATGAGCGCAAGAGGAACTACCACAAGGCGTCCCGATCTCTGGACTTGGACCTGGACATAGTGTCCAACGAGGCCGGCGACTCGCCCGTGGCCACCACACCCAGCACTGGCTCCGTGAGTCCGCAGCAGCCGGCGAGTTTGCACGACGAGGATGCGGAGGCCACCATTGCGGGAATCCGAGCCAGGAGGCAGTTGTCCCGCGGCGATGCCGCCAAGTTGAGCACAAGTGAGCTGCTGGAACGGGCTGCAGAGGCACGGAATGCCATTGCGGCGGAGATCCGGGCACAAGGTTAGTTTAAATGGAATAAAGTCCAGCATTAAATGGGATTAAAATATATTAACTTTTAAATCAAAATATTAGATTAATTATAAAGTTTTTTTTTAAATAAATTCTTAGGGATAACTTATATAATTTGTTAAAAGCTGTCATCTGAGCTTATTGGTATTCAGACTGTTTAAATTTTATTAAATAACCACAAGTACCTTAATCTTAGCAGTTAATAAATTTCCCACAAAATTGACTTTATCACGGATGCCACAGAAATCGCCATTAATGTGAAATAACTTTAAATGCGGTCCAAAAGTATGCTACAAAATCTTACAAGCCATGAGCCAGATTAATTTATTTTAAATGCGTACCGATTTCTGTGGCTTTTATATATTCCGAATCAAATTGAATTTTCTTAGCTTATCGTTGTATTAATGAAATTTTAATCTTTTGATTGTTGGTTTTTAATAATTTATACTTAGTATTTGTGTTTATTTATTAAAGTATTTATTATTTACCTTGATAAAATGTTCTAAAAATTATCCATTTTATTATTCAGCGGAGGATGCGGCGGCCAATGGAGCAGGAGCGCGTTGTGTGGAGATTGTCAAGGACAGCTGTGGACTGGGCTTCTCCATTGAAGGAGGCTTTGATTCGCCCTTGGGAAATCGTCCCCTCATTGTCAAGAAGGTGTTCATGGGTAAGCGTCATTTGTCATGCTGCTCCCCCCAAGAAAATAAAATTAATTAATGCTCTTCCTGCTGCTGTAACCAGGTGGTGCCGCCCAGAAGACCAATCAGGTGCGTAATGGCGACGAAATCCTGTCCATCAACGGTGCCTCCACGGCGCGAATGACCCGCGTGGATGCTTGGAACTATATGAAGCAACTGCCGCTGGGACCGGTCAAGATTAGCTTCGCCTAGAAGAGATTTGGTCGAGATACAAATGCCAACGAAGAAGGGGAAGAATGCGCCACAATTTTTGTTAGATTTAAGCTCTTAGTTTGGTTACCCCGCAATCGGTCTAACCTTGTGGGGGTCTTGCCAATTTGGATGGAATGGATGCTGCGAGCGATTTGTTTTTTGCATTTAAACGAAACCATTAATTGTATGCCTAATTTTATGAGATATTTTAATTTAAAGTGCAATTGTTTAAACTCTTACAACGTTTTGATGCCCTATATAACTGATCGATGATTGTATATATAACTAATCGACACTAATTTACGTATTTAAACTTAAAAACAAAATTAAATTGAAGCCAGTCCCTCGGGCAGCGCTTATTTCCTTATATACAACTTATTAATCCACAAAATACATAACGAAAACGAAAAAAACAAACACAATTATATTTTATGCCATAAATTATACGGGAACGTTATACATGTATATTATTTTAAAAATTTATTATATTATTTAAAGACCCACAAAAACAATTATTACGTATACAAAAGTATTTGCTAAAATAAACAACATGAACTTATATCACTGAAATCGGCTGTTCTTTTTACCCCAGGAAGAGTTCAAATAATAACAATTGTTTGGCTTGTATTTACATAATATTTTCTTTATTTATTAATCAATTAATCAATTAGTTAATAGTTATCCCCTTATTAGTTAGGTATCACGTTTTCTGTACATAAATTCGAAATTCAGACGGCTTGAGCCTTTGGAAGTTAGATATCATGGTCTGGCTTGGATGTCAGCTTTGGCAACTGCAGCTTCAGGCCGAAGCGCTCTATTGGAGTTGAGGTTGCGGCTGCAGAGACCATTCCACTGTCCATTTCCGGGCAGGAGGATGATGTGGTCCTCTCGGTGGGGAATATCTCGCCGAGCAAATCGTAAACGCGACGCTTGAAATACAGCTTCTGATTGAAGTTCATCTGCTCGATTTCGGGACGCAGGCCCTGTAGGAATGCGTCATCGAAGTCCAAATCGCGTGCTTTACCATTAGAAATAGATGGCTGAAAATAATGGAAATTGTCGTAAGTAAAATTAAATAATAAAAATATTAATAAGAACTACGTTATCTATTGTTAGATTTTCATAAGTTTCATTTAGTTCCCACCTTGACTTCCTCCTTGCTCTCCTTGGACAAACGCAATCGCTTCCTGGCACTCTCATGCTCGGAACCCTCCTCGGAATTTGTGTCAGCCTCATCGGGTTCATCACTCTGCGCATGCTTCACCTCGAGGAAGTCTCCCACTTCTGGTTTGTGGTACCCATCGGTTGGGTCCTGCTCCACCTCCTGACCACTGACCCTGGAGCGGCGACCCCTAGATGGAATGGGAACTCCGGGAGTTATGTGGTTCTGAAGGAACTCCAACTCGCTTTTGAGATAATATGTATTAGATCCGGGATGGTCTTTGATGGAGCGGGCATAACTGGTGCGGATGTTGCGCCAGCGTTGCTGACAGGTTCTAACTGAGAGAAGTACAACAAATAATTGCTATTGCCTTATATTTTTATTTGAGAATTTAACAAATTAAATCCAAGTCTTAATATTACAGAATTTAATATATTAAATTAAAGCTGAAATAAACTGTATTTGCTTTAAGCTTAGCAGGAGAATTTTAGCATTTAGCATTTCTAACCTTTCCCATTATTTAATCTCCGTTTTCCTTTGGAAAACTTTAAGGATATGAATTATTTTTCTAAAGACATCTGTGGCTTCCTTTGTTAAGGGAAAACTTACCCGGATGTTTCATTTCTCTTGATATCTCTTTCCACACATTTGTCACCGCCGACTTCCTCAAATAGTCGACATTAGAGCGATCATATAGGCAGGGATATCCAGACACCAATCGGCAGATATTAGCGTTTACGGTGTAAATATTCGGTGATTGAGTAACAGTTTTCTTGCGCGTATTCATTTTAACGATGCAACGAATATACTAAAATATAGAGAATCATATAAATTAATAATTTATTTACTAACTTCGAATAAATAATATAAGTGTTTGCTTTAAATTTTGTAATAATAATATCTTACGTCAATATAATAATAAAATATTATATTTAACTAATTAAAAATAAAAAAAGAAACTCTTTGGGGCGATATACATATGGATACTCCATGTGAAAGACCTTAGAAACAAATCAAATCGCTTCCGAAACACATGTCGCCTGTGCGCGCAACAGCTGATTTACGCGTCTTGCTGCAACAACAGTTATGTGTGCGGAAACCGCTGCCTCAACGAGCTTTTATTCACCTGAATTCAGTTAATAATAGATATATTTTGACACTGCTATTTGATGCACCAACTACTATTTAGTTGTGGCAAGTTTTGAATTGACTGTCTCTGCCGTGTTGCCAAATGTTGCTGTCGTAGTTCACTGCTTGCAATTCGGTCGATTACTCTGATCTGCGTTTTGATGTTGCAGTTACAATATTGCTGTATCGATACGAAAGGAACAATTATTTTGACAGTTGAACACTAGATTGCTTGGATTTCATTTAATCATTTCAATTCCAAACAAAACATCAGTGCCGGCAAACTAATACAAATAAAGGCCACAAACTCGGTCAAACACAGGGACGTAGAGAGTTGTCTTGAAATGACAACGGGGTTCGAGTTTTCGTACAGCAAACACCCTCAGAGAGCGCGAAATCAAACCACACCACTGGCACGCACACAAACGCAAGCAGTGTTCAAAGAGAGCGGCAGCGCTGCCAGACCCAAATTTAAGCAAGTGTTTAATTTTCCAGCTGGCAAGCTGGTTTGATCAGTGAAGAAACTGCTAACGCTTAACGCTTTATATAAAAAAAAAGTGCCAGCCCTAAAAATATAAAAATGCTAAATTAGCCGAAAAAATAAAAACAATACAATTAAGTTGAAAATTCGAATTTATGAAAATTAAAATTTTAAATTAACTGAGTAAAATGCAAATATCCCAATGTTAATATTTAGTTCTTTATAACAATTCTGATATTGGGAAGCTAATTTGATAGTGCTGAAGAAACATAATAAACAATTGATTTAAAAAAATTAACTAACTGGCTTAATATTATTAATTTTGTGTTGATTTCAACAGCACTAGTCAACTAGTCTAAACAGGTCTTCAGTGTTAGCCAGTAAAGTGGTTTAATACTAAAAATCGTGTGCCCGTTCTGTTAATTAAAATAGCGAGCTATAACTGACCTTCCCTGGAACATAGTTTTTGTCAACCCTCGCATTCGACTCGCCGGCCTGGCCTGCAAACCTTGCGCTCTTTCACTCCCTGGCTCTCTCTTATGTGTGTGTGGCTCTCGTTTGGCAGTGTTTGCTGCCGTTTGCCATTCGGTGTTTCGTTTCGGCTGCTGCGCGCTTGCTGCGATTGTGCATTGCGTTTGTAATTGTGATTGCCGCACAGTGCTAGCTAAATTCTGTCGATAAAACGTAAGGACGGTGAGTAGTGATGAGCGCTACGAGTAAGGAAAATGTGCAGTTGCTGCGGGCGGTGGTAAAGCATCCAACACTGTACGATCGCGGCGACGAAAACTACAGGAAGCGTTTGCCCAGCGAGAATTCCTGGGACATGGTGGCCTCGGAGGTTGGAGAGTCGGGTGAGTAAGCGAGATGGGGCGACAGTGTTGCGTAGCAATGGTGGCAGTGTTGAGTAGCGGCATCGCGCGCACACTTATCGTTTTCGTCCGCTCATTGAAGCGCCGAGTTGGCAGCTCCACTGTCCGCAATTCTGCATGAGTGTTGGTGATGGCAAACACAAGCAGCTGCCATCGATTAATTCGAAAATAACGAATCTCCTGTTGAATGGGGTTGCATTTGGGGGCAATTAGAAGTCAAACTGTTGCATATTTGATTGGCCTTATTGACGGAACAAGCTTTAGAGTTTGAGGAAGGTATTGAGGTGATTCAAATTATGCATTTGGTTATGCACAGGTGCTTTAATTTTTACAGGACGGCTTGCATTTTATATTTTTAATTTATATTCTCATTGCTAATCATTGCTATAGTAATATGAAATTTTGCTTCATAATGTGGAAAAAAATTATTCTTTGCCTAGTTACAAATCTTTTATTAAACGGTAAATGCAAAAATAAAAACAACCCATTGATTCAGCGATTAAGGTTCAAAGATCCTGCATAAAATTTTTTAAATATATAAAATATTTTTTATATAAGCATCATTAATACCTTCACAAAGTAGACACATAGATATTCTTATAAATAACATATATTTAATACAATACAAAAACTAAACAAATATAGCTTTAAAGTTGGCATACATTTTTGGTTAATATCTTTTTGAACTAAAGTTTTACTCAGTTTTGTATAATTTGCAAAATATTTGACAATTATTAGTTTTTGCTTAATAAGGTTTCTAGACTTTACTAAAATTTGTCTTTAAATTTTAAACGTAAACATATTTCTCTGGTTTTGAATGCTGTGAGATCAACACAATTATTTGACATTAAAATTGTATTTTAATTTAATTGAGTGTAGCTAATATGAATCAATTAGTCTTTATATTTTTTGCTCTCATTTTGTACCGTATTTGTCTTAGCCATTCTTTGCATTTTTAATACTGTTATCTTCTTTCTACACATATGATTATTATTTAACGGCTCTGCCACCCTTGAGCCTTTTTTACTTTTACTATGGTCTGTAGTCCTCACGGACCTTGGTAAAACGGATGAGGTACTGTCTACAAAATAAATGGCAATGAATTAAAATTAATATAAATCACTATAATACAATAAAAATAATTTTTAAAAAGGTTATATATTTTACTACTAGATATTTTTTTATTTTTTCACCTATAATCAATGTAAGAAAAAACAAAATTAATTTTTCTTTATAGCTACTTTTTATATGCATTAGTTTTTATTTACGATGTTATGTTATTTTTTTATTTATCGACCTAATTTTTTATGAGTAAAAAGGTAGCTAAAATATTTACAAATACAGAATAGATATTTTCATTTGCCATAATCGCCATTAATAATTTATCTACAGAATATTAACTATTATAATATTAACTATTCGGAAAATTGACTAACCAGTTCTGATTTCACTTTTCGGGGTACATAAAGAGTCTTTTTAAAAAAAGTTGTTCATGTTCGTTCCGAATGATAACACATCGATAACATCGAAATGCAGGGACGGCGCTTCATGGATAGTTGATAGTACTGACATCTGCAAAGAATATATAATAAATATATTGACTTCTAAAGAATATGAATTGTATAAATAGAATTTCTAATAAATTTCTTCTAATGACGGGTTAATTTAACAAAATCCATAGCCATAGAATAGAATAGCTCAAGACCAGGAAAAAGAGGATCGGGAAAGCGAATTAATTTGAGTTATATATAAAACACTTATCTTATGGTATTTTATCGATATTTTCTTACCACTGGAAACTCTATCGATTTTGTCAAAGTTGTGTTATCGTTTAATGCTCACTCCCTAGAATATTTCTGGTCTTTCCAATTTATGCCATTAAACGAGGTGGACGTTCTTCAGTGTTTTTATGCATTTTCCTAAAATTTTTAAGTGAGAGTTTTATCATTAATTAATAAAGTTAAAAGTAAAGCGAGTGTAAATTAATGCAAGCAAAGTTTACATGTAAAACTTTGCAGCTCTCTGAGGCAGAAAAATAAACAGAAAAATCACTCTTCCAGTTGTAAGTAGTTAACACAGCAACCAAGAATATATTACTTGTAAGTTTAGCTAGTAATTAGTAGTTTAGTAGTTTAATTCTTCCACACATTGTGTGCAGATCTGTTATGTACAGATGTAGTCACGTTTTAAAATCAGGCGTTCTACACTTGTGTGTATATATGTGTTTATGTACATATGCATCTTTACCTTATCGATATATTTTACTGCATGCAAATTGTCGATTTTGTCATCGTGTTATCGATTTATGCTTACTCTGCAATATTTCTTTCCTTAATAATTTTCGCCACGAGGTGCAAATTATTCAGTGCTTGTACGCATTTTTAAAAATTCTCTAAATATGACTTATTATTAATTATAAAAGTTATAAACTAATGCGAGTGGTCAACTTTTTTTTTGTGAATATAGAATGTAATGTCTTTCCACTCACCAAAGTAGTGAAAGGAACACACGTCCTTTTTTGTGAAAATAATAATAACATAATATATAATTAAAAGAGAAAAATTAAGAAAAAGTCATAAAAAAAATTCATTTAATATAAATATAAATAAATAAATATAGATCTTTAATTAGTACTTTCCGTTTAAAATTAAACAAAAATATCTCGACATATTTTTTTAATCATTTTAATAAATAAGATGAAAAGCTTATTGAAATACTAATGAATTGACTTGAATTGTCTATTTATATTGTTCCTCAAACTGGAACTAAAAACTGAATGAAATAGCATAATATTATGGGATATATTTCGCTTCGCATAAGCAACAAAATTTTTAAGAAGGTAAAATATTACAAGTCGTATTTGAGATGTTGTTTGTTCAAGCCTAATCCCAGATAGTGTTTGTTTAATTTGGTCCTTCATCGAGAGCTCCTGAATATCTGGCCGCTGCTTTAATAATTTTTTAAAATTAATTAGTATTTATTCAAAGTTTTTGGTACGGAATTTAAGAAAAAAAGATCAGCAAGTCTGAGGGCGTTTTAAATTAATGAAGGAGGTCTAGTCCAAGGCTGTGCATTTAGCCACTTTAACCAAAAAATTATTTTTGGTAAGATAATATTGTTTCCCTCAGTGTATAAGAGGTTTGAGAGGCTAGAACCTGAATTTCTTTAATCGTGACACGCAATAGTGTAATAAATAATGGAATATAAATTGAAAATGGTTACTATTTCTTAAATTTTTTCTTAAATAATAATACGGTTTAGGTTTATTATTTTAAGGTGTTTGTACCTAGTACCCAGCTTATTGAAATCGCTGCTGATTGTCGAAATAAGAGCCGAAAGAGGCCTTTACAGGTCAGAAATATAAGCAAGGGCTTGGGACATTATCCCCTGGGATTTTTGGTTGCTTTTATAGCCCACTCAGGGGGTGGAAACGGCAGCTGTTGTGCATTGGGTGCTACCTGCAGTTAGACTTATTTTATTTTTTACCTGTCGCATCTAACTGTCTCCTTCGTTCCGTTTCGTTGCAGTGGAAAAGTGCAAGAGGCGCTGGCGTCAACTGCGAAACGATTATACACGCTGGTGCAACGCAGACGCCAACCGGCGGCGACAGGGACAGCGTAGATTTGCCTATCCGTTGGCAGAAGAGGTACGCTTTCTGGACCGTCACCTGAACTTGACCGACGCAGGTCACGAGGACGAGGAACGCAGCGGATCGGAGAAGGATAGGGACAGCAACAGGGGCAGCGAGAGCAGGGACAATAATCCGCCGTCCGTAAAAGGAGACGCCACACTTGAGGACAAGTCAGTCAACGAGGAATCATTGGAGACTCAACTTCTCCGAGAGAAGGACTCTTCGGCCAAGGAAGTGGATAAGGATAAAACTAAGGAAAAACCAAAACAAAAAAAGGCAGCTCAGGAGAAGTCTGCAGAGAAGGAGCTGGTGGAACCGGACGCACCGGAGAGAACTCCCGAACAGGACAGTTACTTGCAGTCAGACCAGGAAGGTGACGAGCCCATAGAGGAGGAGCATCTAGAGCAGCTGGAGGACTTTAATTTTAACGAAGAAACGCTCCAGGAGAAGGAAAAAGAGTCAGAGGAGAAGACCGCAGACTCGCCGGCTAGTCAGTCGGAGTTCTTCATTAAACAGAACAAAGATCCGCATTTGCTGATAATTGGCAAGAAGCACTCGACTTTTCCGAGTGGTGAACCCGCCGCGGCTGAGGACTCCAGTCTGGGCGATCCACTGGAGGAGACCGCTATGGAGGAGAGCACTAATGACCCCGCCGGGAAGAGCTTACGCAGGAGGAACAGCACGCAGTCGCCCAGTCGACGTCTGCGCCGGCTCAAGGAGGTACCCATTAAAAAGCCCACCCAGAGGCTCACGCGCTTTCAGCGCACCAAATCCATGTCCATGGCAGCTGGTCAAAGCATAAGGAGCTC
This sequence comes from Drosophila pectinifera, assembly GCA_008042775.1. Lineage (NCBI taxonomy): Eukaryota > Metazoa > Arthropoda > Insecta > Diptera > Drosophilidae > Drosophila > Drosophila pectinifera. The sequence continues at coordinate 269,294 of VNKC01003150.1, forward strand.
CACATCGCCCGTTAAGCTGACCCCAGTGCCCAGAACAGTGGTGGCCAGTAAGTCAGTTCAGGTTAAGAAAGTAGGTCCACTCCAAGATGACATCTTCCCTCGACCTGCCGTGCCTGCAGCTGAAGGAAGACAAAGCCTCAAGCAAAGTATAACTCAAAGCCAGCCCCAAAGGCAGCAGGTAATCTTTACCAGACGCGGGACTGCTGGTGGCAACCTACAAGGGACGCCGTCGACTCCGCCCAGAAAGCCCGCAGGCAGACCGCCCAAGAAGTTGGAGATAGTGCAGCGATTGGTGGGTCCACGAATCAGACATAACTCACCGAGTACTCCCAACGTCTTGACCATCAGCAAGCCCAGCAGCCTTTCCGTGAATACTGGTACTGCTATTGGCAATATGGGAAGTAGTCCCGGCACCAACACCACTGGAAATCTAACAAAAGTTGGCAACACCACTCTGAAACCGTCGGAGAACATAGCTCTCATGAACTATAGCCCCAGCTCGAGCAGCAGCCCTACCGCAAGCACTACTAAGGCCAGCAGCATCAGTAGTCCCTCGGCTACCATGGCCACAGGTGTGTCCCCAAGCACCGCCGCAGTTCCGGCAATATCGGTGCCTCCTCATCTCACCCTGCTGAAGCGATGTGAACGGACAACCCAAACTGAATGCCAGGATATCTTCTCCGATGACCACTTCCTGGAGATGATAAGGCCACAAATGAAGGAGATGAACGCCCGGCAGAAGATGCACTTCAAGAAGAAGGTATTCCAAGCCCTGATGGAGACCTTCGATGATGCCACCGACTTTCCGGAGGCCGGGGAACTGCAGCACTTTAACATAAACACACCGTCGGGCTTTGAGCACGTCACGAGCCCGGAGCTCCGTCTGATCAGGGAGCTAGTGAGCATGGTGAGCGCGGCCAAGGTATCTGCGCGCGGTCAGCCGCAGTCGCCGGCTCAGCCGCCGGCGCAGTCGCAGCCGAAGGAGGGAGTTTGCTATACCACTGTTCCAGGTTCAGATATCCTGCGAGGAACCCGGGGACTGAACATTCCACGTCATTTGATCCAGAGGGTCTACAAGCCGAGCACTGGGGTGGAGACTGCGGCCAACAATGCTGCCGGCCCCGGACCCGGACCCGAGAAAAAGATGTACAGATTCCTGCAGATGACGAATGGCAAACCGAATGGGGGGAGTACCAGCGCCTCGATGGAGGATCTGCGCAAGGACAGCGTGGACAGCGATCAGAGCTTGGTGAGGTCGGCAAATATACCGCCCGCCACTCCCAAGGGAGCCACTGTTGTGGCCGCGGTGCGACCGCAGGGATCTTCGATCAACACCTTCTTTGGACAGCCAAATAGCGTGTCCTCGGTTAAGAGTGGACCCTCGCTAAAGGCGCGCGCCCTGGCCCGCAGGTATTCCATTTGTAGTAATGGCAATCAGGCCACCAACGGCTTATCCATCAACCAAGTGCCCGTCAATGCCGGCTCCTTGAACTCCAACCTGAGCCCCATGGAGGCGGCTGCCCTGAAGAGGCGTCTGATGGCGCCTGCCCACCCGATGGTACCACCCACTCAGCGACCCCGCTATTCCGGTCCTGGGGTGCAGCAGATTGTTACCCCACAAGGCAATAGTTTGCTGGTAAGGAAATCCTTAGGAAATACTCCTGGCAACCAGAAGCAGCCATCCCCAACTACCACCGGAGCCGGAACCCAGAAGACACCGCAGATTATGAACGTCCAGGGCGGTGCATTTAAGGACTTTGTCCAGCCCAAGGCAGCAGCAGCCACCTCCCCTGGGTCCCCATCATCCTCGGCATCTGGTGAGGGATCCGCCTCCCAGTCCATTGCACTCAAGCGCAGCTTGGTGGTGGCCAGTGCCAAGGGCACGTCACTCCTGGCCGAGAAGCCAGCTAACAAACCCAAACAACCTCAGCCTCAGAAGCCCAACCAAAGGTATTCCTCCATGACAGCAGCCACCATTGCAGCGGATGACTTTTCGCTGGCCAGTCTTAAGCGAGAGCCGGTGGATCACATGGAGGATCAGGACGACATACTGGGCATGTAAATGGTGCCAGGGAAACCCAAGTTAAACTTCAACAAATTCAATACCCACGACGAATCTTAAAGAGATCAAAACACAGACAAAGAATTACTAATTACACTTCAAATGTAGTCTTAGATTAAAACCTATAGTATTTAAGTGCTTACATATTCACATTGTTTGCTGCGGAAGCTAAGCGTTATTTTCATAATCTGATTAAACAGGAAATGGGAAATCATTTGATATATCCAAAACTTATTGTGTTACCTTGGAAATGGGAAACCATTTTGATATATCCAAAACTTATTGTGTTACCTTAATGGACGAAATAAAACTACTTTAAACCATAAAAAAAAAAATATGCCTAATATGTTACTCATCATAGACTTGCTGTAAAATCGAATATAAATTACAGTTTCATATATATTTTTTCTTTATTAAATAAACGTTATAAAAATAGCTATGAATTGGTTTAATAGTTGGTTGGTTTTTAAGATTTTTCAGATGCTCCTTGTGCCTTTGTTATCTTGGAATGGATTTGAACCTTGCATATGCTGATGCAATTTCATGAATGAATCAGGGGTCCGAGCTATATACGTGGTTTTATCCCCTTGCCACCACGTCATCGATAGCCCCTAGATAAGATATATACTCAAACACACATATTTGCGGATAACAAATAGAGTAACTCAAAGATATTGTAATCTAATATGTTCTGCTATCATTTCTTAAAATATTTAAACAATATTTAATATGGAATGAATATTGGAAATATTACAATGTTAAAATTTCTCTAATTGGGAATCTTTCGGTGTTATTTATTCTCTGTGGAGAGGAAAGCTTTCAAAGATTTTAATCTTGGGTTGCATCCGCAATCCACTGAGGCTGCTATTGGATGTTATTGGATCCATCGCTTCCCGTTTTGGGTAAACCACCGGCCAAGATTTACAAGGCATCGTCTCCAGTCTGCTGCTCTTTCGCACACTTCGGCTCTTGGAATCTAATCTGGAGAGGTCTGCCTCTGCCCCGATCGGGCCCATAAATAAGGGGAGTCAGTGTACCCGATAAGGCCGCTATAAGACCTCACCTCAAGTGCCTGCGTGGCTCAGTCGAACCCCAGACGATCACCATGAAATACTTCGCCATTTGCGCCCTGCTCATCCTTCCGCTGGTCAGCGGAGGGTTCGTGCCCCCATCCAGGCACTTCGTGTCCTACGAGATGCAGTCCACCAATCGCCATATGCCCCATATGGAAGGTAAGAGGAAGGGGAATTTTATGGGATTGAACAAAAAACAAAGGCCAAGTGATTAAGGAACAATAAAAGTTATTCATTCGGAAGTTATCAGGAAAATAGCCACAACGAGAGTGATTCATGGTGTATATATTTCTCACAACAAAAAACGTATTTATATAAAAGTTTAATATACATATCAATAAATCAAGTGAAAAGCCTTTCCTTGATTTTGAGTTAAGTTAAAAATATTATAAAGAGAAAATATAATAAATAATAGTAAATAATAAATAATAATACAAATAATTAATTAAGGAGAGAAAAAAGAGAACCAAGATTTTATATAACCTCATCTTGAGAACACACATTTTATGAACTAATTAGAAAATAAATAAAAAATTTACGACTATTTTTTGCCTTTCAGAAATCGTCCAGAAGATGCAGGCCATGGTCCAGGACATGCTTGCGGACATGTCCGTCCAGGCGGATGCTGACTTCATCCCAGACATGTCCGTCGCCTCCGATGCTGACGAGACCCCCCAGCGCGCCGCTGTGCTGCCCCTGTTCTTCAAGGTCGCTGGAGCTATCCCCAGCGTTGATGCCGACCTGATCCCGGACATCTCGGTGGCTTCCGATGCGGATGAAGTCCATGCTGATGCCGATCTGATCCCCGACATCTCGGTGGCCTCCGATGCGGATGAAACCCCCAGGAAGCTCATCGCTGGCCTGAAGTTCCTGCCCCAGTTGGCCAAGGTTTCCGGAGCTGAGCCTGTGGAGCCTGAAGTCCATGCCGATGCTGATCTGATCCCCGACATCTCGGTGGCCTCCGATGCAGATGAAGTCCATGCTGATGCCGATCTGATCCCGGACATCTCCGTGGCCTCCGATGCGGATGAAACCCCCAGGAAGCTCATTGCTGGCCTGAAGTTCCTGCCCCAGTTGGCCAAGGTTTCCGGAGCTGAGCCCGAAGTCCATGCTGATGCCGACCTGATCCCGGACATCTCGGTGGCCTCTGATGCGGATGAAGTCCATGCTGATGCCGATCTGATCCCGGACATCTCTGTGGCCTCCGATGCGGATGAAACCCCCAGGAAGCTCATTGCTGGCTTGAAGGCCCTGCCCCTGTTTGCCAAGGTTTCCGGAGCTGAGCCCGTGGAACCCGAAGTCCATGCCAATGCCGACCTGATCCCCGACATCTCTGTGGCCTCCGAAGCGGATGAAGTCCATGCCGATGCCGATCTGATCCCGGACATCTCCGTGGCCAGCGATGCCGATTTCGATCCCAAGATGATCATGGCGGCCCTCTTGGCCAAGCTCCACTAAACTATCTCTATAAGCTATCAGCAGAGCCTGATTAAATCGAAAATGGTTGTGTGTATTTGTATTGTTACGATTTTATATGATTGCCATTAATCAATTTTTTGAGGACAACGAAGAGCAGCTGGTTTTATTTTGGTTTTTCTGCACTATCAGCGATCACTTGGAGTGGTCTGATTGGCATGATTTAATAGAAACTTCCTATCTCATGAGTGGTTGTCTTATTTCGGTTAATAATAATCACTACTGGGCGAACGTCAGCGGCGGAATTGTTTCTGGTTTTATAAAAAGTTGATAGAATTGCGATTATAAAAATTGAATTGTCTACTAATTAGTAAAATGTAATTAGTTTGAATATGCTAAGCTAGATATTATCATATTAAAACCCCATTTGTAATAAAAGATACGATATTAAGTTTTATTATTTGTTTATTTGATTATTCAGAAAGTCCCTAATTATAAATCTTTTTATCAATTCTTCTGGTGGCAGCTTTCCTAGATCAATGTGACCAGATCTTTTATGTTTTCGGGCACGGTCGATATTTGATCGATATTTATATCGATAATAAATTTCTGTTCATTTTAAATATATATATTATACAAAAATGCAACATTTTTCACTCATATTTCTTATATTTATATAGAAAGACTATTTAATTTATTTTGTTTGAAGGATATGTATAGTAAGATTTAACATTTCCACACTTTCTTTAAATGTTCCTATCTACACAAGTTCCTTATGAATCGGGAATACTCAGAATTCCATTAAATGGAAACATTTATCTTGTGTTATCCCTTCTTCCGGATGGCCTTCTCGGCTGCCATCCTGCAGTAAGTAATTTATATATGTGACTGGTTGAACTTGGCCTCTACCATCTTCCCAAGCTAGAGATACAAAGAAGGCCGGACTTAATCCAAGTCCAGGCTTTGCATGTTGGCCAAGAGCAGAAAAAAACTGATTAGTTTTGGCCCTGGACTAACCTCGCAACTAGCAAAATGGCAAATAAAATTAGTTTTCGCTGAGACTGATGCCTGGGGGAGTGGGGTCTGGGGCATTGTATCGCTGGCTATTTATAAAAAGGAATTAACGGCACAAACCGGACCCACACACAAAAGTGGCCCGAATGTGATCCCGATGTGGCACATGGCCATAAACAACACGGGGGCGGGGGTGCACAGGTCGTGTGGAGAGCGGTGGGTGTCAGCGATGCCAAGTTGGTCCTTTTCCGGCGGCAACTCTTTCTGGAAAGGTACTGAAATTAAATATTTATAATTTAGTTTTAGTTTTAATAAAATCAACAATTAATAGTTCATATTTAGGCATAGCCAATTAAGGTTTAATATAATGTAAAGTAATTTCATTTTAAATATAATAATAAAAAAGAGTTTTCAATGGGGTTCACCTCCCCAGATTTTATAAATATTGGAATTGAATTTCACCAGTGAAATATGTTGTTTCCAATTCAAAATTTAAATATTTATATTCTTTTTATTTCTGTTATATTAAGCGTAGACATTTCTTTAAAACTCCAGTATTACAAACTTCTAATTAATTCGGTAATTTATTTAATCTTTTAAAATTCCCTTTATATATTCTACAATTTCCTAGTAAAATAAACTTTCTAAAACAAGTCAATTTGTGGCACCTCTGCTGTGTGTGACTGGAGTTTTCGGGCCAATGTGGTTGCTGCCGTTGTGATTTTCACACAAAAGCGAAAAAGCGGCTACTAAATTACGTGCTCATGTGTTCTAGTTCGGGCCAACTCCCTCCTCCAAAGGGGCGACTCTGCATCGGGAGCAAATCGCATTTGGAGCCGCTAATGAACCGCAGCGGTCCCGACCAGGAGGCGTCCATCGGCGGTGCTGGCGGCTGTGGCACTTCCACATATACATATAGTGCTTTGGGGTTCTGTTTCTGGTTTTTGTTTTTGGTTTTTTGCGCCGCTTCGCTTTTACTTTTTGCCGCATATTCAAACTAAACGAGAAAGAGCACTGCAGGCAAGGTGTTGACTATAAAATACCCCGCATTAAAATCATATACATTTGGTCTTTTCAACTAACAATATTCCTGCAGCTCAAGAACTCGGTCAAGGAGCAAGCTGGAATAGTTTCGAGAGCTAGCAAATGTCATTATTTGGTACCTTATATCTTTGATGAATATAAGATCATACGATACTTTTGTATTAATAAAAACGCATCGCGATTTTGTGGATTTTATCTGCGTAACGACTTTAAAATAAAAATTCAAAATAGCCATAACTTGGCCAAAACAGCCTTAATTTCAAATCGGAATGCCTTTCTCTGTTAGATTTTATTTAGTTAATTAATCTGCATACCAGCTTTCAATTATATACAAAATAAAATTTTATTCAATTTTTGAAAATTTTAATGATGTAACCCCTTATAAAATTTTGAAAAATCAACAAAAATTTTATTCCTAATTTTTTTAGGTATTTTATTGTTAAATAATTGGAATTCTAATGGCGAATCAGAAAATATGCGGCATTTGGCTGTCGTTCCATTTTTAGCCAAATTATGCTCTCCAGAAGACCTCAAGTATGCGGATATTTGGATCTTTAAATTGGCATTTTTATATAATAATTTTTGGAAAAATCAAACTTAAGAGTAACCATTACTTGGCCAAAACAGCCTTAAAAACAGCGATTCGGAATATATATGGCATTTGGCTGTAATTCCATTATTGTCCAAATTATGCTCTCCAGAAGACCGCAAGTATGCGGATTTTTGGGTCCTTAAATTGGCATTTTTATATCATAATTTTTGGAAAAATCAAACTTAAGAATAACCTTTACTTGGCCAAAACAGCGCTGAAAACAGCAATTCGGAATATAAACAGCAATGGAATATATTTGGCTGTCGTTCCATTTTTGGCCAAATTATGCTCTCCAGAANTAAAAAAATTGGCGAAAATCTTATTCCCAATTTTCTTAGGTATTTTATTGTTAAATAATTGTAATTTTAATGGCGAATCAGAAAATATACGGCATTTGGCTGTCATTCCATTTTTGGCCAAGTTATGCTCTCAAGAAGATCTCAAGTATGAGGATATTTGGGTCCGTAAATCGGCATATTTATATCCTAATTTTTTGACAAATCAAACGCGCATTTTTGGTACTTTGAATCGGTATTTTTCTACCCTGACAGTATGTTTAATAATTTCTGAAATGGCCGCTGTACTCTTAGGCCAACCGGAAACATCAGTTACCGGAAACCCTATTCAGTGGTTCTGTAATATTTTGTAGCATACTTACATCCGCACATTAATGCTGCGTATGCAATAAATGCAGCATACTTTTTAGAGTCTTAGATTTCAAAAAACTGCCGGCTGCTGCCTAGTATCCTCTGTTCGCCTGGTATCTGAAACCCAAAAAACGGCATTTGGCTGTCAATAAATTTTTGTCCAAATTGTGTATGCGGTTATTTGGGGCCTTAAATCGCCATATTTATATTCTAATTTTTGGAAAAAGCATGGTGAAAAATAATCATAAATTGGCCAAAATAGCCTTAATTTCAAATCGGAAAGCCTTTCTCTGTTATATTTTAGGTGGTTAATTAATCTGCATATCTAATTCAGAAATGAAAGAAAATAAAATTTTTTTCTATTTTTGAAAATTTTAATGATGTAACCCCTTATAAAATTGTGAAAAATCGGAAAAAAATTTTATCTAATTTTTTTTAAACATTTAAGATTTAAATAATGAAGATTTTAACGGCGATTCGGAATATGGACGGCATTTGGCTGTCATTCCATTTTTAGCCAAAATATGCTCTCCAGAAGACCGCAAGTATGCGGATTTTTGGGTCCTTAAATTGGCATTTTTATATCATAACTTTTGGAAAAATCAAACTTAAGAATAACCTTTACTTGGCCAATACAGCCTTGAAAACAGCGATTCTGAATATATATGGCATTTGGCTGTCGTTCCATTTTTGGCCAAATTATGCTCTCCAGAAGACCGCAAGTATGCGGATTTTTGGGTCCTTAAATTGGCATTTTTATATCATAACTTTTGGAAAAATCAAACTTAAGAATAACCTTTACTTGGCCAATACAGCCTTGAAAACAGCGATTCTGAATATATATGGCATTTGGCTGTCGTTTTATTTTTGGCCAAATTATGCTCTATAGAAGACCTCAAATATGCGGAAATTTTTGTTCTTAAATTTGCATTTTTATATCCTAAGTTTTTGGCAAATCAAAATGCAAAATAGCCATAACTTGGCCAAAACAGCCTTAATTTCAAATCGGAAAGC